>ONZH01018250.1:0-28538 GCA_900303285.1 Rhinella marina | reverse complement strand
ATTGACCTTGTGACTGTCTGGTTTATTTCTGTTGTTATGTCTGAAAACCTGTTTTGTCTGGAAAAACTGCTGTGTCATTGCCATTGAGTATCACTGAAGCTCTAATGCAAGTCTATGAGAGACGGGAGTTGTAACATTGTACTTGTTTGTGCTGAGTTTCTCCACTTCACCCCTCCCACTAGAAGGTTTTAGTTCGGCTAGACATTGTATATAAGGAGAGCAGTCAGAGCCCCTATGGTTCTGCATTAGGGAACAGTTCTTAGAAGAGGAGACTCTGCCAGACTATTGAGTGACCAGAAGAAAACACTGAGACAGAGATACTCTGCCACTGACCCTGGATCAGGGTACCAGCCTTCTAAGAGAAATAGGGACAGCAATCTCAGGCCTCTCCTCAGCATAAAACCCTTCTTCTGCTAGGGAAGTGATTGGAGAAGCCAGCCCTATGCCTCACCTGTATTGTTTTGTATCTGAATTTCTCCAGTAAAGAAGCACACAGGTTTACTGCAGACCTTGACTCTCTGGACTTGAGGTGCACTACGCCTTACCATCCCTTCCAGAGAGCAGCAACACGTGGTGACACCTCAACAGTACCCAGCGTAGTGTTGGGGCCACCCCAAACCCAGCCACTGCAGCAATCAGTGGTGTAACTCGACAACGGGTCACATTGATTTCGACATCACCATGTACATATAGCACTCCCCACAAGAGACCTCTTTAAATTAGGAAATCTGCCAGGAACCCTAATATTGATAAGGTAGCATTTACAGTTTATAATAGGGGAGTGGCAAAAAGAAATTCATGCTGTATTTAAGGTCTTATGCACACAGCCGTTAGTGTCTTGTGGTCCGTAAATCGCGGATCCACAAAACATGGATCCCGCCTTTGAACGTGACACCTTACACCCCCATCCAACCCCACTGTCTAGAGAAAAGTCCTATTTTTGCCCGCAAAACAGACAAGAATAGGACATGTTCTATTTTTCTGCAGGACCATGGAACAGACTTACGGATGTGGACAGCACACGGGTCTGCTGTCCACATTTTTTGCGGCCTTGTTGAGATTGGTTCACATCCGATCCACAAAAACCACAGATCATATGCGGACCGAAATAATGGCCATGTGCATTAGGCCTAAAACAGAGAGGGGACCCCTGGGAATACTTGTTGGGAGAGAGGATTACTAAACTAAATGCAATCATTATTTCATATGGTCAGAGAGTCACTGCTATCACACGTGAAATACCAGAGTAAATGTTAGCTTGAGGCTGCAGACTATGAGGGCTGCTGTGATCTCGGAAGAGTTAATACGTTGGTATCAGAAAAATGTTGTCTATAGGAGCGCTAATGCTGCCAGAGGTGCTGGTGTCACCAGGATGACCTTACAGAGGCAGAATGAGACCGGCAGCGTAAAAAGGACACAGTATTGTTCCCAGAGTAATTAAATATACTGACAGAGATGCTGCCGTCTCCAGACTCTGTAAGGGAAGCTTATCGGGTGACAGAAAAAGTGATCATTGCTTTAGTGATGAACGAACCTGCTCGTAACGAGCGGTTCAATGCTCGGATCCCCTGCGCTCCCCTGCCCGCAGCCATCCAGATCCGTCCTCACCCGACTGTAAGTCAATGGGATGGATCTGTTTTTGATGTCACACACTGGTATGTGACTTGTGTGTGACACCAAACGGATCCGTCCCCATTGACTTACAGTCGGGTGAGGACGGATCCGGATGGCTGTAGGCAGGGGAGCGCAGGGGATCCGAGCATTGAACCGCTCGTTACGAGCAGGTTCGCTCATCACTTAGACGATCCATTCCTTCATATATGTGCAGAATCAGATGGAGAGGCCATGGATATGGAAATAGTAACATAGGGTAGCTTTGGACTGCATTCAATGTTGCTGTTTTTTTATTATTATTCATTTTGGTGGACTTAAGGCTACGGGCACCCTTTTCCATCTTAGTGGTTACCTTGAGTAAAAAAAGGCATATTAAAGGGATTGTGCACCTTTGGGGGGTGGGGGCCTTGTCAACCCCCTCCTCTTTGGCATATTACCTGCTTCCCGGTGGTGGCTCCCGGCTAATTCCCGTCCAGGTCTCAGCTTCTCCACTTGGCTCGTAGGATGTAAACTTCCGTTTTGACACTGCTGCAGCCAATCGCTGTCCGCAGTGGTGGCCCACTCCCCTTGCGTCATGTCAAATGATCATGTGATGTTTCAGTCCTCCATTCATTGTCACATGCCCGATATTCAGTTTACAACTTCCTGGTTTCATACTTTTCTCATGTGGACGTGCCCCTTCCATTAATACATGCTGGATCTGTGTGTCCAGGATGCTTTGGCCTTTTTTCCTGTTATGTGTGTTTTCCTCCCTATCTACAGACTGTACGATCTGCCCTCCTCTCCCCTTCCCTCCACACCTATCTGCTTTGTAACATAATATATTGCAATTGCCTTGGCATTTCTTTGGCCCATCAGAGGTCCATCTTCTATCTATACAGAACATGTACCATACTTGCCAACAGTCACAAATTTGCCAGGATTGTTCCAAATTTAAAACAGATAATGCTGGTAAACTGAAAATGGTCACAGTTTTTGTACCCTCACCCATAAGTCGGTGGTCTTGGGTTGGCGTGGGCAGGCAGAGGGGTGGGGCTTAAATGGCCAAAATGGACCTACGTAAATTTTGATATGTATGATGTACACACATCCAGTGTATCTCAAAAAATCAATGCTTCATGAAAAATTATTGTCATAATACATAGTAAGACGGATCTCAATACATCCATATATCAGACTCAGGTGGGGAAGCGATATCCTACATCCAATGTTTTGGATCCAATGTTCTTGTGGAGTCCCTTCACCAGTATACCCAAGAGTTGGCGCAGGCCTCATCTTCCAAACTGGACTCCACGCTGCTCTGGGGTCAGAGGATTATTCAACCTTGCATGAAACACTGATTTTCAGTGATAATCTTAGTCATCATTATGCACAAAAGACATATCATCAATAGGAAGTAATTAGAGATGAGCGAATCATTCAAAATTTTATTCGCCGAACATATGTCGAATTTTTCATAAGATTCGTATATTCGACGAATATATTTGTTGAATCTGAGTACAAATATACGTTATTATGTGGCGTTTAGTGAACATTCGCGCACTAATAACGAACGTTCAGTTTTAAAAGGTACGCAACTTCTTTGAACACGTACGCATGAGCGTACAAATTGCGTACGAAAATGACGGGCTTTGCTGGAGAGGAATGGTGGAGCAGGAGGAACGCTCTGAGTCTGACCCCTGGCTTCTTATGGATACTGTATCAGCAGATGACACAGATCATCCGGGTGAGACTGAGATGAGCGTGCCATCCATTCCACTACCTCATCCACTTTCTCCTTCACTACAATTTTACGCCTTGGTGGGTTAGTCCGGTGGAACACCGGCCAATTATTGCGAATACTACAAGTAGAAGCTCCGGCTACAGGTCCTTTGGCACTGCTGCCCTGTGCCACCTTCTCCTTTTTTTTTTAGAGCTCGAGGTCTGGCTGGAACTGGACCCCTTTTGATTATCCATTCCAGACATTTTTCACTTCACTCTGTGGCCCTGAAGCTGGTCTTTGTCTCTCTCCCTATCTCTCTCTCTCCTTGCCTGATTAATTACTAGCCCTGCACTTGCCCTGATGTGTAATATGGATTCCCTGAACAATTACACCCCAATTTCAACAACACAGGTCTCAGTGTCTCAGAATTTCACACACAGTGCTTCTGCTCGTCTCAGCACTCGAAGCAGAAGTGATGCGTAACTGGCTTACCGAGCCTGAGCCAATCAGAGCAAGCCCTGCCCACTAGGTCAGGTGACCGCTTTCTTCCCAGGCTTTTGCGCACGAATAACGAACTAACAGTAAAAGTTCGCTAACTACTTGAATTCGTACGCAACAGCGTATAGAGTAACTTATACGTACGAATCAACGAATCGACGAATAGATTCGCTCATCTCTAGAAGTAATGTGTCTAGAAGTAATCAGTCTCTAGAAATAGACAAACAATTGGTTCTACAGTTGCCTCCGAATGCAATTGCCTTCTGCTGGACTTTACTCTAGGATGACAGTCTAACTATGAGCTTGGCTGTAGAGCAGTGGTTACTCATTACTCTAGGAGGACAGTCTGGCTCTGAGCTTGGCTGTAGAGTAGCCATAGTCACTTGCCTTCCGCTGGACTTTAGGTTCCCATTACTCTAGGATGACAGTGTGGCTCTGAGCATGGCTGTAGAGCAGTGGTTGTCACTTGCATTCTGCTGGAATTTAGCTTCCCATTACTCTAGGAGGACAGTCTGGCTCTGAGCAGAGCTTTAGAACAGTGGTTGTCACTCGCCTTCTGCTGAACTTTAGCTTCCCATTACTCTAGGAGGACAGTCTAGCTCTGAGCACACATGTAGAGCAGTGGTTGTCACTTGCCTTCTGCTGGACTTTAGCTTCCTATTACTCTAGGAGAACAGTCTGGCTCTCAGCACATCTGTAGAGAAGTGGTTGTCACTTGCCTTCTGCTGGATTTTAGGTTGTCATTACTCTAGGAGGAAAGTCTGGCTCTGAGCACAGCTTTAGAGCAGTGGTTGTCACTCATCTTCTGCTGAACTTTAGCTTCCCATTACTCTAGGAGAACAGTCTGGCTTTGAGCTTGGCTGTAGAGCAGTGGTTTTCACTTGCCTTCTGCTGTACTGTAGGTTCCCATTACTTTAGGAGGACAGTCTGGCTCTGAGCACGGCTGGACAGCAGTAGTTGTCACTTGCCTTCTGCTACATAAGCAAGAAGATGGAGAATGTTTAGTAGTCAGGTGGTGGCGCTATTGGATTTCTGAAAATAGGTCTTTACCAAGTTTCATCATAGTCTCAAGCAGGGCCAGCACAAGACAAAGTTGGACAAATGCCACGTCTCCATGATTTTGAGCGTTATAATTTGGATAAAAAATATAATTTGCATAAACATTTCAGAAATTTATAGGCAAAGGCCTGTATAAACAGTATTATTTACAAACATTCATAATAAGATATATGCATTTTATGAAACAAATATTATTACAAGGGAGAAACAATATTTGGACACAGTTGTCTGTCATGGTAGACGGCTTACGGTTGAGCTGTAGATCTTTGCTGTGCAGATACTGCCCTCTGGTGGTTAGAAAATGCACAGCCCAGGGAAAGGTATTCCACTTTTCACTGGAAGCTGCTGTTCATGCAGTCCATCTCTGAAGTATCACGTTAGAGCAGTGATCTCCAACGTGCAGCTGTCGAGGTATGCTGGAACCAGCAGTTACACAACAGCTGGAGAGATTGCGGTTTTAAAGAACTGCTCTAGGCTTTTTTTTTTTCATTCAGAGATGAGATTGGGTGATTTTAGTGCCCCCTTGAAAGTGGTTATGCCCTCTTAGTGCCCCCACACAGTAGTTATGCCCCCACATAATAGTTATGCCCTCATAGTGTCCTCACACAGTAGTTATGCCCCCTTAGTAACCCACACAGTAGTAATGCCCCCTTTGTAACCCACACAGAAGTCCTGCCCCTTAGTACCCCACACATTAGTCAAGCCCCCTTAGTAGCCCTACACAGTAGTTATCTCCCCATAGTGCCCCACACAGTAAAATGCCCCCATAGTGCCCCTACACAGTAGAATGCTCTGTTAGTCTCCCACAAAGTAGAGTAGTGCCCCTACACTGTTAAATGTTAGTGTACCCACACAGTAAAAGATCTTCATAGTGCCCTTACACAGTAAAATGCCCCCATAGTGCCTTCATGCAGTAAAACACCCCCTTAATACTCCAACACAGTAAAACACCCCCTTATTGCCATTACATAGTAAAATGCCTCGTCAATGCCTCACACAATAGTACTGACTCTTGCTCCCCCACACAGTAGTACTGACTCCTTGGCGCCCCCACACAGTAGTGCTGACTCCTTAGTAACCCCATACAATAGTACTGACCCCTTGGCACCCCCACGCAGTAGTACTGACCCCTTGGCACCCCCACGCAGTAGTACTGACCCCTTGGAGCCCCCACACAGTAGTGCTGTGTACCCCTTATATCTGTGCCTATGGTGAACCTGGGGTAATCACAGTTTCTCATAGCCACTGGCCTTTATTCAGTATTCACTTATTAGGTTTTTTCATCTTGTTCCTCACCAAACCCTAATAATGAGGTAGAAGTCATTGTCTTCGTTACATCACCCCAGGGTTTCACCAGACATAAGTTTTTAGTTTTTTTTTTACAGTTCTTTGATATGGTACTATGGTCCTGTATGCAAAACCTGCATTTGACTTTATGAAGGGAGTGGTCCAATCCTGAAACGCATTGTCCTAATGAAGCTAACCATATGAGGACTACTTGTTTGGCAGCGTGTTCACAGAACTGGGCCACTTGATCTACTAGCTGACTGTTCTCCCACAAGTGGTGCAGCCATCACGCTCACAGGTTTGTTGTGGGGAAACAGGGTATAGCAAGGACATTACTTGGTCTTTTCATGATGTGTTTGTATGGTTTACTGTCAGAGGCATAACCAGAAGCTCCTGGACTATAATGCAAAATCTGTAACAGGAGCCTCAACTCCTCTATTGTGTCCAGCTGCCACTTGCCCTTTTTAGGACCTAAGGTGGTGCACCTTGGCTTGGTTCAGTCACCTCCACTGCTAGCTAGCCACACGCAGGAATCTACAGAATATCCCAGCTTATTCTAACAGGGTTGTGTTGCATTCTCGGTCTCTCCTGTGTCACTCCACAAGATCTCTTTGCATTTCTATGTATCCCTCTAGGGACATGAAAGCTACAAAGGATGTCACTCGCAAAACCTTCAGGTTGACCTATGACTCCAGCTCAGCCTTTTTTCAGTGTCCCAGGCAGTTAACCCTTTACAATGCCACCAAATGTCCTTCCTTTACAGTACATGACACAGACCACACAGGGTGGTTCACTCGAAATGCCGGTCAAACTCCAAAGTGGCGGTAGGCCACCAAAGACTTTATGTAGAGTAACCAATAAACATGTCATGCCTCTCTACATGCAGGGTGTTTCACTCACATTAGTGCACAACTAGCAGAGTCAATGGTAGCTCTTAGCAACAAAATTCAGCAGTAGATAATTTCTTCTTGTAACAGGGGCAAACTTATTTTCAACCCTCCTACATACCCACTGCTTCTAGCTGGGCATAAACTTTGACCAGGATGTTCCAGTAAACGGGTTTTCCAGTCTTTTCATATTGCTAGCCTTTTCTGCTTGAAAAAAAGTCCCAGTGTGGGACTGAAGCATTGCACTGAACACGAGTGAATAAACTGAACTGATATTCTAGCGTGCTACAATATTCTTTGCATTTTGGACATTTTACCCTGGATTAAGATACAAATTGCTGGTGCAGCGAGACCCTGAGGAGAGGATGCAGAGGATGGTAGTGGTAGTGGCCTTGATGAGGTGTTGCGTCATGGTGTGCACCCTCAAGCTGTTGCTCCCTGGGGATCAGGGCAGTGACAAGTGGAATCAGGCCAGAAGTTTAGAATAAAAGTCTCAGTTTACTTAGTGCAAAATATAACGTGTGGCAAATACGGCAGAATTAAGTACAAAGTGCAGTTTCTGGCACCAGATGAGGTATGGTGGCTGGTTGTGTGACAATTAAATGTCACTGCCAAGCACTTGTGGATATAGGTGTCCATTGAGTGATACAGGCTTGAGGTTTGCTAGTCTAGTGGTTCTTCTAGGTGAGGGGTGTCTGAGACATAGTCCGTTACCTGCAGCAGGGTCTGTAAAGCTGTAATTTTGCAGATCGCTCTGCTGTCTAGGCACATTGAAGCTTTTTGGATGCAGTGTTCTGGATTTTGGCAATTTCCATGGTGTGATGGTCTCACAGGAGGATGGGACTTAGCGTGTGTGAACACCTCAGTAAGGTGGACAGAGAAAAAGGGTAAAGAACAGCAGGTGGGGCTATACAGATACATTTTATTTGAATAACTATAGGCCATACAAAATTTTTACTTACATGCAATTACAAAAGTATTTAGATTCAAGTGCTGGTTTGAAAAACGTGAAATATTTTTTGTGAGACAACCCCTTTAAAATCCACACCAAATGTCGATTTCTGCTTGGATTTTTCTCTGCAGTATGTGGATGATATTTGTCAAAAGTCTTGATTTGACAAAGTCCATAGCATATCCATTACATATAAGGATTTTCTACATTTAATTAATTAATTAGCTGTGTGGCCCACATACTTGTCTTGCACAGGGACGCCCTGATGTCTCTGATGTCCCTGAACCTTTGAATTTAAGGCTCCATATCTCACCATCCACTAGAGCTTCGAACATGAGACTACCATCATATTATAGATAATCATCTTGGCTATCTCATAAATAAATTGGACTGGAAACTATTTAGCATATGATTAGTTATGCAGATTCTTCTCATGTAACTGCATTGTTTACTGTTTGCTCCTGGTGGTGGAATAATCTTTTTCTTCTTGTATACTACAAAATACAGCCTGTTTTTACATTCTCCAATTGCTCAATGTGTTATTAGGTTGATTCTTAAGTGAAAGGTCACTGGTTCAAATCCAGGAGAAGCCATGAAGAAGATTTCCCAACAAAAAGAGAAACTGCATCATCCAGCTCATCGATAGCGGTATCTCACCCAAGATAATTGCCAAACTACATCATGTGAGTGTCATGATGTTGGAAGAATATGAAATGAAGTCCGTCCATCCATTCGGAAGCCAAGAGGTGGATGTCCAGGAAAAATAACTAAGTCAACAATTCGGCTCATCACAAGGTCTATCAGTTCTGATGCGACAAACATGGCAGTGGAGGTGGCTCGTATGCTTTGTAATAGTGAGATCACAGACGCCCATGCAAGCACTGTGCGACACGCATTACACAAGTGGAGTGGTGGCCTGAAAAAAAGGTTAAAGAAGCCTCAACTTCAATATTGTCATGAGAACCGTCGGCTCACGTTTGAAAAAAAGTAAGAACAGTGGACAGTAGAAGATTGGAAACAGGTCATTTGGAACAATGAGATGAAAGTCAATAGACTGGGCTATGATGGGTGCAAATGGGTCTGGAAGAAATAAGGGGAAAAGGGGCTAATGGATTGAAAAATTGAAGGAGCTGTCAAGTTCGGTGGAGGAAGCCTGATGATATGGGGTTGTTTCACAGCCAAAGACGTTGGATACTTGACCAGGATCAATGGTGGTCTCAATGCTTAGCTATATGTGAGTATCCTACAAGGTAAGTTACTTCGTACATGGGAGCACTATGGGTATGAAAAGGACAATATAGTGTTCCAGCAGGACAAAGACCCGAAGCCTAAGTCAAGATTGGGGAAGAAATGGTTCTATGGCAATGAAGTAGAGGTGCTGGATTGGCCCCCACAGTCCCCAGAACTCAACCCAATTGAACACTTGTGGGTGGATTTGAAGAAAAAGTTGTATTTGTACCCAAGTGAGTTGACCAGTATGCACCAACATTGGGAACGCGTAGAAGAGACCTGGGAACAGATTTCGGTCGAGACATGCTTGAATCTGATCGAGAACACCAGAAGGATTCAGGTAGTGTTGAAAGCAAAGATGCATTTACTAAAATACTAGCAAAATAATTACAAATTTAGAATTTTAAGAGAAAAACAGTAACAATGCAGTCACATGACAAGAATCTGCAGAACTAATCATATGCTAGTTGCAAGTCCAATTTATGTATGAGATAGCCAAGATGATTGTCTATAAAATGATGGTAGTTCAAAGCTGCAGTGGATGGTGAGATTTGGTGAGATGGTGAGAGCCTGAAAGCCAAAAGTTCAAAACATGGTTACCCTTTTGTTCGTCAGTGTACATCATGGGGTTGGGTTAATTGGTGAACTGCCTTTACACGACACTGTTATTTAGCCATATTTTGGGGCGGGGGGGCTGCTTCTAGGTGTCAGCCAAGTGCACAATACAGATGCAATTAGAGCACTTTATAAGGAAATCCTGAGATATCCTTAGCGCAGAAATTCCTCCCAAAGGAAAAAGGAGCATGAAGATCTTCACGTATCAGGAGGTGCTGGGAGGTGAGGAAATGTGAGGGACAAGAGACAACCGATGTGCAAGTTACTTGGATCTCTAAATTATGGAGTAAACGGAAAACTAAACAGTGAATACGGAAACTTGGTCAGAGACATGCTGTGTGGAAACTAAGCAAGCAGCTGACTTGTGTGCACTGTGCAGTAGGCAGTGATCGCCAAGCTTTCAGATTTTTGTGAAACTACAACTCCTAACATTTCCTGACATGCTAGAAATAAGGGCCTTATAACAACTGAATGGCCACAGGATGGAGATGTCTAATACTGAATAAAATAGTATTAGATTATAGTACACATACTATACAGTATGTGTAACAGAAACATCAATAAATGCAAAACTCCAAGCCTATTAGGTCCAAGCACCACACCTGGTTTAGCTTAAAAAAGAATAAATAAAACAGACATGTCCTTTCTCAGGGGGCACATCCTTTCTACTGCAGCTTTCTCCCTGTCACATCTTCTAAAAGTAGAAAGGACTAGTGGCAGTTGAAGGATGAAACCGAGCATGTGCAACCATGCTCAGCTTGCTCCATGGTGGGCATGCACAGTCCTATACAGATCAAACACCAGGGGGCACTATTATAATAAAGTAAAGAGAATATCTCACAACACAATTGAAGCATTTTTGTAACAGAAAGTACATTGCAAAAAAAGTAGTTTTTTTTATATCAAACTACTATTATACAGTATTAAAATAACATTTGATGGCGGCACAACCAAGTGTTCCAAACTGGTTCCAAATCAAGTTTTGACTGGTTGCTGATTGTTAACGGCCATTCGGTTTTGCCTCAAACCATGCAGTCAGTAATGATCAGAAACCAGTAAACACTTAAAGAAGAACTCCCACAAAAATTTTTATTCCATGTCCTGCTAGAAATGTACATGATGTAATGTGTAGTGAATGTCATTTTCTTACCAGTAGCTGAATTTTTGAGTTATATCATCCTGAAGTTTCTTATCTGTGTCATGTGACTAGGAATTAGACCCACCAACTAACACAGCACCTTATGTGTGGACAGAAAGTCTAATTTTCTACAAACAGGACGCATTATAAATTTTCTATGAATTCCTATGGGAGCCTCACTTTCAGTCTCATAGGAATGAATAGAGAAGTGACTGGCTTGCTATCCTGGGTCAGTTGGAGGTCAGGGAGTTGGTCACATGACCCAGCTACAATAAGAAGAGAGTGGAAACTCTCAATTTCAGCCTCTGATAAGAAAATGACATTCACTACAGATTATATCATGCACCTTTCTAACAGGTCAGAGAATAAAAATGTTTGCGGGAGTTCTTTAAGTAATTTGCAAACTTCTTTGACTTCAGACTTTTGGTTGCACCTCGGCACCACCATGTGGCCCCTACTATGTGGGACACTTCCCTTACAGGCTTCAGAAGTGGCGAGTGTGATGCAGATTCTAACATAAAGCCATATTACAGCTGCAGTGGCCAGGTTTGGGGTGGTCGCAACTCTACGCTGGGTCTCCTGGACACGGTTGAGGTGTCACCATGTGTGGCTGTTCTCAGGAGGGGATAGTAAGGTGTGGTGTACCTCAATGGGAAATAAGTCCACAGAGTCAGGGTTTTCAATAAGCCAGTGTACTTCTTTACTGGAGGAACTCAAATGCAAGACACTGAGCTTCTCCAGTCTCCATCCTGGCAGAAAAAGGTTCTCTTTTGATGGAAGGCCTGAAATAGCTGCCTCTCTCTCTCTCTCTCTCAGAAGGCTAATACCCTTGGTTGGTGGCAGAGGGACTGGGGCTCAGTTGTCGTCTGGCACCCTGGTCAAAGGACTGGTGACCCAGGGTGTGTGACAGAGCATCACCATCTCAGCGTCTTCTTCTGGTCACTTGTGCAGTCTGGCAAAGTCTCTTCTACTAAACACCAGTCCCTATCTGCAGACAATTTGGGGGTCTGGTTGCTCTCCTTAGGTAGAGTTTCGAACTGAACTTAAATCTTCTAGTGGGAGGGGTGGAATGGAGAACCAGAGACTAAACAGAAACAATGTTGACATTTCAGTCTGTCAAAGACTTGTATAAAGTTTCAATAAAAGTCAATGTGGACAACTAAACTGTTTTTTCAGGCATAAACAAGTCTTCAGACGTAAATTATCATAGCTAAACCAGACTGTCTAAAGGTCATCATGTGTTGTTTGTTTTTTTTCTCCAAAACTTTTCATAGTCTGCTATAGTAACTGTGGAAGATTTCTAACTTCTCAGTGCATAGATAGAAAGTACAAACGTTTCTCTCTATTATCATACACATGGCCAAATATGGTTCCATAGAAGGCCCTACAATAGGACCCTTAGAAGTCTAGAGGCCCTATTGTACCTCCATGAACAGTCCCCCAATTTGCTGGATCTGTAAAGGCTTCTCTGTGCTTTCTGTTCCAGGCAATGCTCCTTGCGCTCCCTCGCTATAAGCATCCAGTTTGACATTGCCGCTGCTAATCACTGGCTGTGGTTTCAGACTGGATCCCCTTTGTGTCATGTGACCATTTGTCATGGCGTAAGGGGAGCTGGTCTCCGATGCGGCCAGTGATTGGCTGCAGGCAACGTCAAATCAGATGTTTATAGCAAGGGAGCTCAGAGGAGCATCGCAGGCCTGGAGTAGAAGGTTTGGGGGCCAAGAGGGGTGGGCTTGGGGTTGCAAAAATAAATTTGCTAAATTTGGGGCAAATTATGGCAGCACAGAACTAACTTTACAAATTCTCCTTGTGATAAAACTCCCCCAGCTCTCCAGACAGACCTTTCTGACACTGCCATTATCATCTATGAGATCGATCAACTCTCCAAAGCTTCCTCAATAGAGAGATGCTGTTTTTATGTCAGACTGTGCCTGGGCTCCATATTCTGAATGCCAGGTGCCATAAATTACACTCTGAGCTCTGCTGATGGATACCACCAGCTCTGAATTTCATTCCTTCTGGAGTTGAACCACCACCGATCTAATATTGATGGCCTATCATGAAGATAGACCATCAATATCAAAATCCTGGACAACCCCTTAAGGAACTTGTATATGTAACTCACTGATATATAGTATTTGGTTCACCAGAGGGTGAAGGAAGGCTCACACCACCCTGTAATTTTGTAGTGAGCCTGTCATTCCTTGCCCTGTCCTCCCGCGACCTCTTTGTTCTCTCTCTGTCACCATTCTTGGCCCACGTGGCTGAAAGAGGGAAGGCCGGAAATGTTTGTATTAATTGCTATTTAATGAGGGTGGAAGGAACTGCGTCATGGCAATCACAGCCCTACCTCCTAGGCTTTCCTGAATGTTCCAGATGCTTTAATAGTAGCATCGAAGCCAATTATGAGTAGTAAATTAAAAATAGGAAAATCAAATGATATTCTATAGTTCTCTGTAGAGTTCACATAGTCATGGCAGCACAATCAATACCAACCACTGCTGCACATGGACAGACTTCAATAGCAAACCTATAAGGACTGACACCATGATTGTAATGTACATGTCATCTTTATTAAATATCCATGATCAAAACACATAAAAAATAATGGCCAAACACATACAATACAGCATCGGAAGGAAGGGTGGGCAATGTTTAGTAGATATTATCAAAAATCAGTATATCCACAATAGTTGTTAATGGTTTAGGAAGACCTGTCCCCTCTCCTGACATGTCTATTTTAGTACCTACTTGCATTCTACATGTAATTTCAATTCTTATGACTCTATGTTGTTTGCCATTCCTCTATTGTTCCTACTCAAAGTTCATGAATGCATTACTAGCAGTCGGTAATAAAGGTTACCAGCTGGGGGATGACACTGGCAGCACTTAATGGAAGTGTCAGGCGGTGCAGGAACACTTACCAGCTGGTAACGCCCAGTTGGATCCTTAATACAGACTGCTTTCAATTTATTCATAAGCTAGTAGGAATAATAGAGAAACTACACACCATAGCACATAGGAATAGATGCTCCAGAAATGTTATTAAATGGCAATGCACACTGATCAGGTACCTGATATGCAGACACCACCTAGATAGCGGATGGTGAGTAATTAAGAGCTTAGTAGTTCTTGTGATAGCTGAAGTGCATAAAACAAATACATTTTTTAAAAATTTGCCCTTGCCACGCCATAGTTTGCCCTTGTTCTGTGGTCTGTTAATGGCCTTCTCATACACTAAGTAACCCCATTATATACAATACACTGTAAATCAACCCTCTGGACAACTACCGTTCTGTATGCTAGACCTATGCTGTGTACTAAGGTTCGTCTACCCTAGAAGCATACATACAATCTAGTGAAACAGACTCTAACATATGAAGACACAGTAAGAGGCCATCCATTTTTATGGGTGGCTTATTATGGCTTTATATCTGTCTGCAGCTCTGCTTTTCCAACTTGATACATTATATAATTCTGGCTGGATGCACCCGCCACTAGAGGGAGCTCACAGCATGTGGACTGTTACAACCTTGTATACAGCGAGCTCCCTGTAAGGTTGGCAGTCTGTACCCCTGGGAAGAACTGTCAGAATGCTCACCCCTTCCACAGGCGTCCCTCTGTAACCTCCCAGCTGGCTCAGCCATCAGAGTATGTGTAGTTCTTCCTGCTCCGTGCTGTAGGGTTGTTGTGGCCTCCTTCCCTATTGCCTGCTACTTTCTGCAAGCGTAGGACACGCACTCTCTCCCTGGCTCTTAAAGGCCCATGGCCTCATTGTTTTCCAGCCAATGGTGGCATTTTCTGGGTTATGGTAGGTGCTTCTGCAGGAACCCAGTAGAAGAGGGCCTGTGCTCCACTGGGCTATGCAGTGATGGGAAGGGCGCACCTTTCTTCTCTTCCAGGCAGACCTTGGTTCTAGGGTTCTCCTGCCTGATGGTTCTTTAGGATACCCTTGATGGTGAAGAATTCTGAGGTGCAAGGCAGGTAGTTGATAATGGTATGGTGATGAAGTTTGTTGGTGCAGGCATCAGGTTACATCAGGTTTACAGCAGAAAGTTTATTTACTGAAGAATCAAGTTCAGGTACATTAGTCACGGTTCTCAGCGGGCATGACCTGGCAGTTCTTACACAAGATGCAAGTTCAACAGATGTCACAGGTTTTACGGCTGCGGTAATAGTTAAGAAGCTTGCATAAGCGTCTATAATAGGGATACAACACTTCTCGTTCACTCTGCAACCACCCTTTTATACAGATGGCTGAACTCACAAGAAAATGGTTCCACAATGTCATCAGCGTGATGTGGATCTTTAGCAACGTCCACAATGTGCTTGCAAAGTATGTCCAGGTACTTTGACTTAAATCTAATCTTTGAATAATTTTGCTGTGGAGCCTATAAAGACCACTTATATTCACAGAGCTTCTGCTCACACCTCCTCTTGACACTGGTATGCTCCTCAAATATATGTTTTGCTCTTTGTTTCGTTTTTAAGCTCTCTTTTCTGGCTGGCTTTATCCAAGTCTGTGTCTCCTTTCCTTCCACTTTACTGTCTAGACACTATGGGGTTAATTTATTAACTGATATACTTCACTTTTGTGGCATATATCAGTTTCAGATTTTGTTGCATGTCATTTTGCTGCAAAATCTGCAGCTTTTCACTGCTCACGCCACTTTTACAACCAGAAAAGTGAACGTGGCATTGACGGGGAAGAGGGCGGACCTGCAGGCCTGTTGTATTCATTATTTTCTACACCAGTTTTTGCCATAGAAAATGGTTTAACTCTGTGCCAGCAAGGGAGCTGGTGTAGATTTAAGTCTGTTGCACAGCCTGCTGGAGGAAGCGCCAGTGTTATGTGGAGGCCTACTCCTACTCCGACAGACTTAAGACCGGCGTGAAAAATGCCAGTCTTAATAAATGAGCTCCTATATCTCTACTCTAACCTGACTCCTCCCTATGGGGAGGGTGACCATAGCCCCACCTAGCGACTGATTGTTACAGCCTCTTAACTATTCACTGTCTGTTTACCGGATTGTACACACCCTACCGGGCCGACTTTAGCTTACCTTTTGACTTCTCTCTTGCCTGTCCTCTAGGTGTTTCTCAACTTGCCTGTGTCAGCCTTCGTTGAACGGAGTCTACTGCAGATCTGGAATTCCTTCCAGGTCTTAGCTTGACTAGTCTTACAAAGGTGCGCTATTGTGTTGTTCCGACTTCCTATACATGACCTCTGCTGGTTTACCTCTGTTGTTCGTCCTGACTCTTGCCTGACTACCATATAGATCCTGTTCTCCCTGCCATGACCTTCTGTCTGTTTATCGGATTGTACAAACCCTCCCTGCCCCAACTTCAGCTTGTCTTTTGACCTCTCTCTTGCCTGTCCTCTAGGCGTTTCTCAACCCGCCTGTGTCAGCTGTCGCTGAATGGAGTCTACTGCAGATCTGTAATTCTGTCCAGGTCTTAGCTTGTCTAGTTTTACAAAGGTGTGCTACTGTGTTGTTCTGACCTCCTATACCTGACCTCTGCTGGTTTACCTCTGCTATTCGTCCTGACTCTTGCCCAACTACCATATAGATCCTGTGCCCATGCCATGACCTGCTGCCTGTTTACTGGATTGTTACAAACCCTACCTGCACCAACTTCAGCTTGTCTTTTGACCTCTCTCTTGCCTGTCCTCTAGGCGTTTCTCAACCCGCCTGTGTCAGCTGTCGCTGAATGGAGTCTACTGCAGATTTGGAATTCTGTCCAGATCCCTGTACAGGAATTAAAGGTTAAAGACTGCCCTTGGGAGTAGCCAAAAGTCAAATCTGTTCAGTGGCACAGTGGGTCCACACCTGCTGCATTACATTTCCCCTAGTGGTGCCTGCCAGTGACCTGCTAATGTTATGACAAGCAGTTCCATCTAACCATGGACTCCATAGCAGCTCTGTGCCCTGTCCATATGTCAGATATGCCACTGTTACCTGTTTTTGCTGTTTTACAACAGCAAGACTGCTACAAACTTCCATGTAGTCCATAAAAGTCAAGTTCTGAAATTTACTTTGGTGACAATTACTCGTACATATGTTTCTAGTTTATAATTTGTTTTCAGAACCTCTCATTAAGGGATGCCTACAAACATGGCACCATTCCCTGGCATGTTCATCCAAACTGCCACTAAAGCTTTATTTGCTTTCTGCACTGAATTCTATGGCAGGAAACATAGTCGATGCAAGGTTCACGTGATTGGCAACGGAGCAATTTTTCTTTTACCTTGTATAGATATGGAAGTAACATAATGGCTTCCAACATTTGCAAGTAATTGCCAAGACCACTTATGTTCTCAAATGAGATTTTTCTGAGTTTGCTCTGCAGATTGGCATTATGGTAAATGTAGATTCATGCCTTGTTTTACAGTCTGATACAAGAAAGATTAACCCTCTCAGAAAGCAGTGCAGAGAATTGCTCTACAGGAGCTGTAATAAGCTGAATATGTCAACAAGCTGTCGACTGTTTCCAATAGCAACAGCACAATTGAAAAGGCCCACCTTTCAGTGTTCTGCATGTATGAATTCAATTACAGAACATATTATCAATACAATATAATAGGTTATTTGTGAATCAGCCCATAAGACAATGGGAAATAAGACCCTTTTGGCAAGTTATCGGCTGTAAAGGAGTCCATATTGTGTCAGAACCTGGGTTCTTCTGAGGATCCTCCGTTATACTTGCTGGTTAAAAAGAAAAAAGAAAAACATTATTTACCTAATCAATCCCCCATCACTCCTGTTCTGATGCTGCCCCATCCCCTCTATCTTCCACTTCATGGCTCCATCTCAGCACACAGGAAATGGCTGGAAATGTCCAATCACCTAAATATTTGGCTGAAGCTGGTCACCGATGTGGCCATTAATTGGATAAGGGAACATTTTCTCGTACCATCACAAAGCGGGCTATAAATATACCGTATTTTTCACTTTAAAAGAAGTGGAGGAACAATAGCAGTTCCATTATAGAAGTGCTCAATAGTATGTAGGACGTGCAGGAATTGGTGAGTGCAGCATTGCTAGAGCTGACTGTACTCGCCACTCCCTGATCTTCTCTTGGCCCATGTTGCACTCTCCTGAATGAGTAACAGTGTCAGGACATAGTGTGTGCACTATGACCTGAAGCTGTGGGGTCAGGTCACAGTGCGGCATGGACCTGGAGAAGACCAGGGAGCAGTGAGTGCATGAAGAGTGGCTGGATGCACAGAGTGGCTATGCCATGCAGAGCATTAGAGGTAAGTTCATTTTTGTTGTTTTTGGTCTGAACTGAGGTATAAAATGGCGGTATGATATGGGGGTCTGATCTGAGGTCTGATATGGGGATCTGATCTGAGGTCAGATATGAGGGTCTGGTCTGAGATCTGATGAAGACTGTGAGTCTGATTAAGTTTGTGGTCTGATCTGAGATCTGCTAAAAAAATATTCTTTTCTGATTTTCTTCATCTAAAACCTTGGTGCATCTTTATAATCTGATGCGTTTTATAAAGGGAAAAATATGGTATACAGTTGTGCTCAAAAGTTTACATACCCCTGCAGAATTCTGGCTGGCTTGGCCTTTTTTTCCAGAAAATGTGAATGATAACACAAAAACATTTTTTCCACTCATGGTTAGTGGTTGGGTGAAGCCATTAATTGTCAAATTACTGTGTTGTTACCATGAGTGGAAAAAAAGTTTTTGTGTTATCATTCATATTCTCTGAAAAAAGGCCAAGACAGCCAAATTCTTCAGGGGTATGTAAACTTTTGAGCACAACTGTATGTTGTTTTTTGTGTGCCCCCTCAAACTAATTACAATTTAAACACCAACGTATATGTACCCCAAGTGGAATGTGTCAAAACTACAACGTGTCTAGCAACAGAAATCATATTATCATAATCAACCCAACCAAAGACTGCTCTGTGTACCCAGATTACTGACAATGCAATCAATCATAATTTCAAAAAAGCTTTATTCCAATCCAAGTTAAAAATATGATGTCACAGGCCACCGCAAGATAAAAACAGCAAAAAAATCCATGGAGGGACACTGAGGTAGGGATTAGTGCATAGGGATACAGAAAATCTCACAGGATAATAGGAGACTAGTTTCTCAGAAACAAATTCATCCACAACAATCAGTAATCAAGTTTTCATAAAAGTATTCCTGTAAAAGCACCACACAAAGTAATGGAAATGCCAGTATAAAGTATTCCTTTCAGCATGTGCCGCCCAGCTCCCTGCCATACCAGTGTCCCCCACTTACCCAACACGTTTCACCTCACGGCTTTCTCTGCTCTCCTTCTCCCTTCTCTCAATGTTGGCAGAAGTAGGTTGTACACGATGTGTGTGGAGCAGATCCGAGAAGAAGGATCGCACAGGCTGTAAATAAGGAAAGCATATACAAGGAGTGATGCAGGGGAAAGTCAGCAGTATCCTGGGCACACAGATCCAGCATGTCCTACCAACATAATATTGAGGGGTCTAGAAATGAATGAAATGACTGAAAATGAAAATTAGTGGAACTTTTCAGCTCAAAGTAAACACAAACACATGTAAAATAATTGCAAAGTATATAAATGGGAGGGCACTCAGTATTTGGAAACTGGATATTTTTTATTGTAAAAAAACACACTTTATAAATAAAACCATATAAAATAAATAACATAACATAAAACCGAACTAGAATGGTATGCTCGGATATATATACACATATATATGAATCTACGTGTTAATATTGGTATCGTATATATATCAGGGCATAACCTATAATTTACATGATAGAATACTTGAACGGATATGATGGTACATAACAGAATAGTGTATTTATAAATATCTCCTCTTAATAGTTGGTATATCTATCTCGAATAGTTATTGGTAGTATATCTTATATAGGGTCTTCTTATAGTAATCTTATATAGGGTCTTCTTATAGTAAGTAAATAAGACCCTATATAAGATATACTACCAATAACTATTCGAGATAGATATACCAACTATTAAGAGGAGATATTTATAAATACACTATTCTGTTATGTACCATCATATCCGTTCAAGTATTCTATCATGTAAATTATAGGTTATGCCCTGATATATATACGATACCAATATTAACACGTAGATTCACTATATATGTGTATATATATCCGAGCATACCATTCTAGTTCGGTTTTATGTTATGTTATTTATTTTATATGGTTTTTATTTATAAAGTTGTGTTTTTTTACAATAAAAAATATCCAGTTTCCAAATACTGAGTGCCCTCCCATTTATATACTTTGCAACTTTTTCATATATATTGGTTGGGTGAACCAATGAGGAGAGAGCACCAGGTACATGGTCGAGTATAAGTGGAGAGCCTTTTAATATTTGCAATTATCTCATGTAAAATAATGTTTCCATGTCAAAGGTGTCCATAGCCTTTAAGGTAAAATTGTTTTGTAATGTACTTCGATCAAGCTAGTTGAGAAGGGTGCTGCCTTCGTCCTACCATAGATTCTAGAAAGTCCAGCAGTTCATATCTGACAATTAGCATGGAAATTAAATATCATAAGTAAAGATTAACTGCATTATTTCTTGCCCCACAATGCATCATGCCTCATGGGTTTTTGCCAAAGTGACGATAAAATGCATCATAATCTCAATGTCCTGAGCAAAAATGAGCATTTTACAGATGGTATCTCCAGGTTCTAGTGCGTATCTGGCATTGCCCTGCATTGTTATCAGGAAATAGAGTCCAACAGTCAATTCAGCCCCCAGCAAAACAGGAGCATTGACTGGAAATATCATTTGCTGGAAACCAATCAAGAATAATAATCAAGGTGGGAAAGGAAATACCATTACAGACACAGTGAAATAAAGCTTGATGATTTCCTAATGGTCCTCTGATAACATGACATCCATACTTTCAACATTTTTAGCATTGAATCACTGAGCTGTATACTGTACACGTCCTTAATCTGCTATTTGAGCACGATCTTCTGGTATAGAACTATAGCATAGTTTGGTATCTTACAAGAGTAGGAGTCGAAGACTTAAAGGGGTTGTTCAAGTTCAATAAAAGCTTGGGCAGCTTTTCCAGTGTTGTCCTCTTTGCTGCTTGAATCATCTTCCTGGCTGCAGTGTTGATATTCTGTGCATCTAGGGCACTCAAGTCACTATGCAGCCAATCACTGGCCTCAGCAGTACACAGGACGCCACTGCTGCAGTCAGGAAAAGAAACCACAGTGGATAGGACAGCGCAGGAAGCGGCAGGTTAAAAAACGGTTAAGTATCTCATCTTTTGTTACATGTCATAGTTTGCCGTGCTGCGGCCGGAACTCCAGCCCGTCCCCATTATAGTGAATGGGGCTGGGGCGGACTTCCAGCAGTGCGCGTGCACTAGCGGCTGCATGGATCCAGCAGGCTGTTCACCCGCTAGAACAGCCTACCGAAGAAGGCTGCTGCTAATGTGAAAGTAGCCTTACAGGAGGTGTCCTAGTTTTTATTTAACTTGAACAATTTTTAATTTCAACAATTTCCAGCATTTTAATTAGTTGTACAGGAGAATATTGTGTTTTTGTAAAGGGCCAGAATGGGTTAAAGTATAAAAATATGCATTATTCACCAAACCATTCCCCAGAGCTGCTATTTCATTGGTGCTCTGGTCCCCTCTGTTCTCAGAAGAAACACCTACTCAGCCAATCACTGGCTGCAGCAGTGGCCTCACCTCAGCCCGTGATTGGCTAAACAGTAGAGATTAGCGAATTTCTAAAAATTTTTATTCTGGTCCGATTCTGCAAAATCGGCTATCAAATTCAGGTCTGAATAATTTGGTAATTTGCCAAATTTGATAATTTGCTCTGGTTTTCTGGAAAAGTTTCTCTCTCTCTTTCTTATCCCTCTTTCTCAGGGATGAGTGAATTTCTTAAGATTCAATTCTGGTTCAATTTGAATAAATCAGACCAGAATTGAATTTTTAAGAAAATTTGTTCATCTCAGACCCTAAAATGATCTGATTGCTTGGACAAGTCTTCTGTTGCTTTTTCTCTTCTGTTGTCCTCTCTTATCTTCTCTCTCTCTCTCTCACACATACATACACAAAATTCTGTTTGTTAGAATCAGAACTTTTTGAAAAATTTGGAAAAGAAATTCCCAATTTTAGAATTTATTCGCTCATATTACGGCAGTGGGGTGTGGAACCACTGTGTCAACCAACAGGTATAACTTTGGGCTATCCTAAAGGCATTATCCTGACAGTCCCCTGGTTTCATCCTTCAACCGCTATACAGGAATTTGGACTTCTCTGCAGGTGAACCACCAGGCCGCTACCTCTTGAAGTAATCCTTGTGTAGCAAATCCATGAAACAGTGCATGGTCAGGGGCAGGCAGCAAAGGTAAACAGGTACAAGTCGAGTCAGGCAGATGAGAATAAGGTTCAGGAATCAGGCAGAGGTTGGTACACAGGCAGACAAATGGAATAGAACACCGTGGCAAAAATGAGCACGCTAGATACACCTATTGCTCAGGGCACCCTTCCACTGGGGAAGGTTTCACAAATACCCCTGTGTTGCCAACTTTTGGCTGATGCAGACTGAGATGCATGTGCTAGCCTTCTAAGAACTAGCAGGCTTTTTTTTTCACTCCCAGAGGCTATAGGAAAAACTGGGGGCAATTGGGATAAATAGGCACTACTGGAGACAACAGGCTCTACGGTTGGCAATATGCCCCACTGAGGGCAATAAGCACTACTGGCGGTAATGGGTGCTACTGGGGGCAATAAGCACTACTGGGGAACATATTACCACTGGGAGCACTACTGGAAGCACATAATTACTGGATGCTCTACAGGGGGTATAACTACTGGGGTTGCTATAGAGGGCATTATAACTGCTGAGAGTACTTTAGAGGATGGATGATGGAAAATTGAGGAAAGTAAGATGTCTTTGTACTATACTCAGCAAAAATGAGACATTGCTGAAATATCACGGAGGTTGGTTTCCAATGGAGATAATGAGAGTCAGAGGAGACATCACTGGATGTAATAGGTATGTGG
The DNA here is from genome assembly GCA_900303285.1 of Rhinella marina. Taxonomy (NCBI): domain Eukaryota; kingdom Metazoa; phylum Chordata; class Amphibia; order Anura; family Bufonidae; genus Rhinella; species Rhinella marina. The sequence goes on along the minus strand of ONZH01018250.1, from coordinate 5,524 downwards.
TGCTGTATTATACTGTGTGTACATAATTAAATGTCCATCTAAATATGTCTTTGACTTAAGTGGCTATATTATGTTAAGGGACTGAGTTTCATAGCTATAAAAGGTACAGAGGTATCAGCTGTACCAAAGTCCTGGTGTCCCCAAAGGCCTGCTGTATAGACAACAGTATTTCTAATGGCATATTATAGTTGGGAGCCCTAGTACACATTTAGGAACAGGAGCCTCAACCCTCATAATCTCATTCCCACTACTTGTATTAGCGCGACTCTATTTTTAGTAGAGCATAATTTCCTAATACCTTCATGTACTTAGTAAGGTGTACTACACAGATAGTTACCCTCATTAAAGGGGTTATGCACCTTTGGGGGGAGGAGGGATTTGGCAAGCTACTCCTCTGGGGCAGACTTGCAAAGAGAAGCATACTTACCTGCTTCCCAGTGCAGGTTCCCAGCTCCTTCTCATCTGGGGCCTCAGCAGCTCTGTTACGCTCCCAGGATGTAGGACTTCTTTTTTGACGCTGCTGAAGCCAATCACTGGCTGTAGCGGTGACCTGCTCCCCTTGTGTCACATGACCATGTCGCAAGGGAGCCAGGTCACCTCTGAAGCCAGCAATTGACTGTAGCGGGTATCGAAACAGAAGATTACTTCCTGGGAGCGCAGCAAAGCAGCCACGACGGGAAAGAGAAGGAGCTGGGAGCCAGCTCAAGAAAGAAGGTAATGTATGCTTCTCTTTGCAGGTCTGCCCAAGTGTGGCGAAGGGGGGGGTGCACAACCCCTTTTAACCCCCCTCGGAAACCTGCTGAAAGAGAGCTCTAAGCACTGAACGCTTACCCACCGAGCTAAATGATGAAATGATGCTGTTCCTGTTCTGTGCCCATCTGATTACATATCTGCTTCTGTGACTTGCCTGAGAAAAAACTGAAAAGCGTTATACCTACTGCTGAGTTATGACTATTTCCCAGATGAGCTATAAATGCTTCTGAGATCTGCCCAACCAAAATATAAATTCCTCTGAGATATGATCACTGAGATATGACTGCTGTAGCACTCACCATGTGGCTTCACTCTGCAGCCTGGAATGCAGAAAAAGTACCAATGTGCTCACTCGTTTGGCAAAAGCCACCATTAATTAGGTTGTGCAACTATTTTATGAACTGCTTGAATTGTGATACAGGAGAATTATCCGGAACTTTTGGATGATTGGTTAGAAATGGTAAAAGGCCTTTTTACATGGATTGAGGAGCAGGGTAGTTATCAGGAATTAAATATTCCTACGAATGGTCATACTTGATAATTACTTAAGTAAGTGTGCTGCCAACCACCTGACAAATGAGCGAACACTTGATGGTCAGTGATACGTAGCATCTTTTAGGTGGCACATAAAAACCATAGTTGATTGGTAGCACATCTCCCTTTGTAAACAATGATCTGCTGCTAAACGAACAATGGATCTGCTTGGGGATGAAAAATTGCAATAGTGATCATTCCATCCTTATACATGTAAGGCCTCTTTCACACTAGCGGCAGTCCCGGATCCGGCAGGTGAAGGTACCGTCGGATCCGGACTGCTGCAGGGACATGTGTGGGGCCAGAACCGTGTTCCGGCCCCACACATGTCACACAGTACCATATACAGACATACACACACATACACACAAACACATACATACTTACATACTTCCAGGCAGGCAGGCCGCACGTCTTCACGCCCAGGAGGCGCGCAGCTATGACGATTCCCCACAGCACCCTCTGCTGGGCGCTGTAGGGAATCGTCATAGCGGCGCGCCTCCTGGGCATGAAGACGTGCGGCCTGCCTGCCTGGGAGTATGTAAGTATGTATGTGTTTGTGTGTATGTGTGTGTGTATGTATGTCTTTCTGTCTGTCTGTATGTATGTGGTGACGGATCCGTCCTGAACTCCATTGAGAAACTTTAGCTGGAGAGCCTACAGGTTGGAGACCATTGCCTCAGAGAAGGTGGACTCACCTTACTATCCATAATAAGCAATCAGAAGACCACATTATGTGGTCAGGATCTCTAGTAAGTCATTCTATCTAGCAGTTTGCTAGATAGAATGACTTACTCAGAAGTGTCACTTACACCCTGCAATAAGTTCTCCAGTTTGCCAAGGGTGCAGCTAATATTAGCCATGTCTTTCTGGAGTAATGATAAAACAAGATCTGCACGCTGTCATGTATGAAAATCAATCATGTTAGATAATATGTTGCTGTCTGTGGCTCCAAAACTGTACATGCGTTTAAGTTGCACAAGCAATAAACATCACGGTTACTCTAGGAATATAATTAGCACAATGCAGGAGATCACGTATACAGCATATAACTTGTTTACTTCATGCACTTAAAAGGGTTGTCCATTTTAAAACACCGTTTCTGACATTGTGTGTCTTTCTTTGGAGACTCAATAATTTGTGATGGCGAAACAGTATTGGCAAGTCAACACTGTCAATGAGCAAATTGCTTGTTTGTTGGCTGAATTAATCAACTGGGATCAAAAAAGGATGGTAAGAAAAACATCTTGGACTTCTAGACCAGTAAGGTCTTTCTAAAAGAAAAAAAAATCAAAAGCAACATATCCAAATAGTACCTTCAAGAGTTAATTGAAGGTCCCATGTTGGCATCCTGTAGCTTACAGTAATATCAAATACTGTAAGTTACAGTGATAGCAGTAAACATTGTGGATGAGGATGATGGAAAATAGTTGAGAATGTGGAAATGGTCAATGTTAATGATAATGCCATCAAGAGTATAGCTCATAAGTAGAGATGTGAGGGATTGCTTCGGAATAAAAGTCCAGAAGATCTTCAGAAGATCATTTGCAGAAGGGGCATTGATCCCTGTATACTGAGCTACCCCTTTCTTCGACATTGCCCTTGCACCCCAGTGGCTCCATCCTAGATATTTACAGATCTTCTCTAGACTGGAGCTGTGGCTGTGCATATCGTGAATTAGTTAATTCTGTATTTCAGCACTGGATGAATCATCCAACATCAAATTTAATATAATCTTAGGAGACTGATAACAGTAGAATATACTGCGCAGTTGACATGTCCAATATTTTGTGATGTGTTATTAGGATTTCCTGCACAATACAGCACTGTGGGAGTCTAATTGCTTTCTTTAGATTTGAGATATTATTAGCTTTCCAGCTTGATATTTATATCATAATGTGTCAAGATGAGCTATACAGAAGGCAGGCAGTGATATGCATACCTAGGCAGGCATCCTAATAGCTGTGCTGCAACCAAAAACCAATAACTTCTGGTTGTTTTAGAGGGAGAAGAGCCTACTAATGGTGGTCCTTATCCAGACCATGTGTTAGAGGATAGCAGAAGTGGTAACGAAGGTGGTGGCATCTTATCCAAGATGACCACTTGTGACTAAACTAAATTATACATTGGGTTGGTTTAGTAAGAATAGAAAAAGGTGCATATATAGAGCACAGGAGACCCTAATACAAAATAATGCCTCCTCCCAGAGCTTAAAGAGGTTGTTTAATTTCATTATAGGTCATTAATATTAGGTGGGGTCCAGCTCCTGGCACCATCACCTGTTGGAAGGCCCACCTGTCAGGTGGACTCCATGACTGTTCACAACTATTTATACCTTGTAAGAAAGAGTAGGAAGTTGCGTACCGTACAGCTACCAGGGGGCCTTGAATAGAGGGTGCAGATTTCTGGTGGTCTAATCTTCTTGATGGAGGACAGCCCTCTCCAGAGGACCCATGTTCTGCCTAAGGGTCATAAAAAGCTAAAAAAGTTCTAGGGCAAAACCCATTAATTTCAGAGCCCACTTTAAACTCTGCTATTGGGCCCCCTCTTTTCTGCGTACAAAATTAGGCAGGAGATTTTGCAAGCTGCTTGTAAGGGGCTTAGACCTTACCTAGGATCTTTTTGGCTAGTGAGTGTTGTATGTAGACTCTTTACCCACAGACAGTCCATGAAATCAGGCGGACACAGTTGTCACTTTGAACCATGGGGCACATTTATTAAGACCGGTGTTTTAGATGCCTCTCTTAATAACCCCTATAACTGGGGTTATGAAGAAGCTCCAGCCTCTACATAACTTCAGTGGATCCTCCGCTGCTTCTAAATGTAAGACAGATTCCGAGCTGGCGTAGAAAATGGTAAATGAGACGGGCCTTCCGGCCTCTTCCCGCCAACGCAACACCCCCTGTTGTAGACCTGGCATGAGTGGGAAGAAGTCGCAGAATGCAGCACAACAAACCATTGCTCCAAAATCTGCGCCAGAAATACGCCTAATTTAGGAGTATTTCTGTTTGATAAATGACTCCTCATGCTTTCTGAACCCACATGGAGCAACAAGCTTGATGGTTATAAACGTCTCACAAGAGGCAACTGGTTTACTGGCTACAAAAGTCTCAGAGACAATAGATTTACTTTCTCTTCTGATGATGGTTCTGGTCCTGGTGTTGCACCCCAGTGAGGTGTTAATAATTCTGCTTGGGACTTTTCTTATCAGTGGCAATGATGAAGATAGTTCAGTACTGCTTGGTTTAGGTCATGGATACAGTCCACTTGGTACACACATAAAGGCATGACAAGAGACTGTAGCTTTTATCCACATGGCTCACATACACAGTCACATTCTTCACGTTTGACCCACACAGCCACCACACTCACAGCCTGCCTCTACCTAGCACGGTCCTGTACACCACTCTTTACAAACATTTCTCTATCCAGCAAGCTGGCCTGTCTGTTTCTCCTGACCTGGGCTACCTCCACTTGCTAGCTAACTATCACGCAGTACGGTTGGTCCTCTCTCTACCAGCAGTTACTGCGTTCTCTATACCTGGATGCATGCTCTGACCACAAGATCCTCTATATTTATCTGACCTCTATTTATCAACTACAGGAACCAGCTAGACACAATGGGGACCTCCGAAGTCTCTACACTGAACCCTGACTTGGCCAAGCATTGCAATCTGCATGGTCATGCATGTGGTTTACATCAATCACATTATGGCATCCATCGACATCCTGTCTGTGGTATATGGTTCCCATGGTATAATCTAAATTTCACAGGCCACCACTAACATAAATGACAAAAATACTCAGGGTGTTTAACCCGCCCTGGTCCATACATTACTTAAAGGGTATTCCCATCTCGCAAATGTAGTTTGTATAGTTAGATATAGCCATACCAATATTTTTACTAATAGAATGTATTTATATAGAATGTACCATTTAGAAGATTTTCCTATTTGTATATCCATTGTCCCACACACATCAGTCAGGCCACCACTAACATAAATGACAAAACCCACCCTGGTCCATACATTACTTAAGTATCACCCTGGCGTATCACAGTGGCGTAAAGTAACATATCACAAAACAAACACGGTAAATAGACACATAATAGTCCAACAGTTCAACATGGGTAGCACTGCCACCATAACAGGGTCAATGGTAACCCATAGGAATGGAAAACGTATTTGAGCAAAATTGTTAAAGTGTGTGTTTTCTATAAGAGGTATGCCAGAATTTT
>ONZH01018249.1:0-23478 GCA_900303285.1 Rhinella marina | reverse complement strand
TCTCAATACCGGAATAAAACGCTTCAGTTTTGTCCCCCATTCATTGTCAATGGGGACAAACCTGAACTGAAGACAACGGAGGCTCCTAAAAGCATTCCGTTCCGTCTTCAGACCGGAGAACAAGCATCCGGTCCAGGCATCCGCACCAAGATAGAACCGTCATGACCCCCAATGAAAGTCAATGGGGACGGATCCGTTTGGTGTGACACAATGGTGAACAGATCCGTCACCTGCACACATACATACACCCACACACATATACACATACAAATATACATACATACTTACATGCTCCCGGCAGGTCTCCACAGCGCAGGAGGAAGGCACGCACATAGGACGATTCCACCCGGCGCCCAGCAGAGGGCAATGTGGGGAATCGTCCTCCTGCGCTGTGGAGACCTGCCGGGAGCATGTAAGTATGTATTTGTATGTGTATATGTCTGTGTGTATGTACTGTGTGACATGTGTGGGGCCAGAGCACAGTTCCAGCCCCGCTCATGTCCCTGCAGCAGCACGGATCCGGCGGCACCCTTCACCTGCCGGATCCGTGCTGGCGCTAATGTGAAAGAGGCCTCACTTAACTGGTAATCAGGCCTCATCCACAAGACAGGGAAATACATGGACTGAAATACATGAGCACCTCCCCCACCTCTCTTATCTGAGCAGTGGCTGAGTGTACAGTATTTACACAAAGAAAAGCTCCTTATCTCTAACTGTATCACACTCTACACAGATAAACACAATAGCTTCAAAGACAGTATCACACCTAATAGAATAAGATACACAGGTCAGCAGAAAACTATCACACAAGGTAGGATTAGATACACAGCTCAGCAGACAGTATCACACCTAATAGAATTAGATACACAGCTCAGCAGACAGTATCACACTCTATACACATACATCTAATCGCTTCATAGACAGTATCACACATGATATGAATAGATACACAGCTCAGAAGACAGTATCACACAAGGTAGGATTAGATACACAGTTCAGCAGACAGTATCACACATGATAGGATTAGATACACAACTTAGCAGGCAGTATCATACACAATAGGCTTAGATACGCAACTCTGTAGATAGTATCACACATGATAGGATTGGATACACAACTCTGCAAACAGTATCACACATGATATGATTAGATACACAACTCTGCAAACTGTATCACACATGATAGGATTAGATACACAGCTTAGCAGATGCTGTCGCCCGCAATAGGATTAGATACACAGCTCAGCAGACAGTATCTCAGAAGGTGGGATTAGATATGCATCTAAGCAGACAGTATCACACAAAGTAGGATTAGATACACAGTTCATCAGACAGTGTCACACAAGGTAGGATTAGATACGCAGCTAAGCAGACAGTATCACACATGATAGGCTTAGATACACAACTCTGCAGACAGTATTACATATGATCGGATTAGATACACAACTCTTCAGACAGTATCGCATAGGATAGGATTAGATACACAGCTCAGCAGACAGTATCACACATAATAGGATTAGATATGCAGCTTAGCAGATAGTTTCACACAGGTTAGGATTAGATACACAACTCTGCAGACAGTATTACATATGATAGGATTAGATACACAGCTCGACAGACAGTATCACACAGGATAGGATTAGATACACAATCCTGAAGACAGTATCACATATGATAGGATTAGATACACAATTCTTCAGACAGTATCACACATGATAGGATTAGATACACAACTCTGCAGACAGTATTACACATGATATGATGAGATGCACAATAGGCTTAGATGCACAACACTGTAGACAGTATCACACATGACAGGATTAGATACACTGCTAAACAGACAGTATCACACATAATAGGCTTAGATACACGACTCTGTAGACGGTATTACTTAAGACCGGATTAGATACACAGTCCAGCTGGTGGTAACAAACATAATGTTTGGATACTTTATTTAGTTTTCCTTTTTTCTCATGTGTTTGACTTTAGCACATTAAATATTCTCAATAGATCTCACCACATTTAGCTTGGTCTGCCGATAAATATCTCACATCTGAGGCCAGCTACTCTAAACAAAAGAAAAAGCAGCTGAGCAATCAGCTAAATGTGGAGCACTCACCGCCCAGTGGTTGTGACGTGTATTGCAGTTTTTTAGAGTTTAGTTACAATCTTGCGATATCATGTTGTTTTCGTGTCAGGACAAAACTGACACCACTCTGAGTTTGGAGATAAGTTAAGTGTGGACGCATCTGTATGTGCTATTAGCGAACATTCTCTCATTAATAACGAACGTTCATTTACAAAATGTACCTCACTTCTTAGAAGACGTACGCATGAGCGTACAAATAGCTTACGAATCTCAGCGTACTATTGTCTAAGCAATTACGTAATACGCAGGCACGCACGAGGAGAGGCCGTGGCGTGCACTCCTCAGAGGCAGAGCGAATATTCGAGACATATATATGGTAAATAGTGCAAATACATTATTATAAGTATAATATAAACATTTTAAATATCACCTACCTAGTATGCTCACGGACACGTTTAAGTCTCTTTTCTTCTGACGCTTTTTATAGAACTGGAGCAGAGTCCTAAACTCAGTCACAATTTGTAATCCACATAGGCAAAATTGTAATCCAAATGGCTAAAAAAAAAGAAGCACAGGTTCCCTTTAAAAAACCCTCTTTCGAGGGGCTCCCCAAATAACCTGAAAAGGGGGGAAAAAAGGGATGAGGCGCACGTATGCGCAACTTGGATAAAAAAAACTTTTTTTGATGGGGGAGTCCTAACAATCCATGGCCATCTGGGTGAGGACAAACGCGGGGCAACAAAACTAAAAACAAGGGCCAACTAGTGCCCACCCTTCAGGATAAGTCCATATTGTGGCTCCCATAAAAACTGCAGGAATTACTTAAAGGCCAGCAGGTCCTCCTCACTGCTGCTGGAGTTAAAGGACATGAGAGGGCGCTCCTGCCTCATCACGAAAGTGGCCCTGGCTGCGGCAGCAGACCCCCGCCGACCTCTCAAGGATGATCTTCTTGGTGACTGGGCTGTCACACTGGCAAAGGCAGTGGTAACTTGGGCCCTGCCCATCACTCTGTAGTGGCCAGATCCTCCTGCCGGCATACCAGGTGACAGAATCTCCAGCTGTAATGGTAATGGTAACACTCTTCCACGAGCGGTGGACTGTGCGGCCTACAACTGCCATGGGCATGGCAGTTAGTAGTGGTACTGTACCACAGTTGGATGGTACATGAAAGTGTTCGTGGTCATCTGTCCCACATGAAGGATCGGTGGTATCGGTGGCGGCAAATCAGGAATCAGGGGTTCCGGCTGATCCTGACCTTGGGATTTCTCTTCAGATCTCAAGGTCACAAGCCTCTTCTGCGGCCTGGGCCTCCTCACTCCAGTCTTCCGAGGGCGCTGCAGGAGTGGGTGGTCGCTTTAAGACTTTCACCCCAGTAGCAAAGGGGCCTTGGAGGCTCTTCATGGGGGTATACTCCACGTAATCCCCTGCATGTAGATTGTGGCGTACAGGCGGAAGATACAGCCGCTTAACCGAACGGCGGTTAACATACAATTCTTCCGCCGTCTCCTCATCGCCGATGAAACAGACTCCACACTCCACGTTGAACCAAATAACGGTTCCCCTTCGGTGCTCCAGCTTATGGTCACCGGACCGTGGGTGCTCCAAAACTTGCACCACCCACTCCTCCACCAGCTTTTTATATTCCCAGAGGGTCTGGGCGTTCCGAGTGACAACCTCAGGGACCATCAAATTCTGGCGTAAGGAGTAGTCCTTGCGTGGCGGAGCGGGAACTCCTGCCGCCTCCGCCGTGTCAGCCAGTGGAGTCACCACCTCAGCAGGCACCTCATCCGACTTCCTGTTAAGCTGTGAGAGATAGATCTCCTCTGGTTCCTTCTCCTCATAGGGGTCGTCTGCCCACAACATGCTTCCCCAGTCAGGACCTCGCTGTCTCGCCGCCATCTTACTCTGCTGACTTGCCACATCTTCCTCGTGCACAGGAGAAGGGGGCGGAACTACCAGGGAGGAGTCTGCATCGCTGAATAGAATTCGTACGCAACAGCGTGTAGAGTAACTACCAGGGAGGAGTCTGCGCAACAGCGAATAGAGTAACTAAATTATACGTAGAATAGCTTATAATTTAGAGGACAAACTACGTAGCGAATGCGTACAAAAGCGAAGCGAATCACCTAATATTCGGATTCGCTTCGCAGCTAAAAAATCCCAAGATTGGATACGAATCCACTAAGCGGCAAATAGATTCGCTCATCTCTACTTTAAATGTGGCTTTTAAGGTGTATTGAATACACTATATTTCCATGCACCCCTTCCTCTTCTCGTCCTCTTCCTCCTCTTCCTCCATCATATCAAACTGCTTATTAGGCTGCCCTCGCCTTTAAATATTTAAGAGGTTCACCAGCAGGCCCTCACCCCTAATTTTTTAACCTAAAAAATTAACCTCACTTTGATCCTCCTCCTGACATGTTGACCTAACAAGAACCTGTCTTGCGCCACCTTCCAAACTGAGACATGAAGCTAGGAGTTTTGGATGACTTTGGTTCTTGTGCTATGCCAGCAGACACTGTTTCACAGCGCCCACCGTGCACCATCAGCAGCACGCCCACTTCCCTGTCCCTTACTGCTCACCTTGTGCATACTAAATGGTATATATGCAAGTTTGTAAAAAGTACAGTTTCGTAGATTTTTTTTAGTTTATGAGCAGAAAAATTTCACCGAATGAGCAAACGTTATGCAGCAGACGCAGCGCAGGTAATGTCACATACCTGTGCTGCATGTGCAGTATAACATTTCTGTATCCTAAATAACTGACATCCAGTGTATTTTTTTTCTGCCATTATTCATATAATGACACCAATCAAAAAATGAGGCACTACGAACTATCAACAATAAGGGTGCAATAAAAGAGCCTCAAGTATAAAACACCAAAAAATTTTTTGCACCAAAAATATAGAATAATCACATTTATTAATTCATCAAAATATATAAAATAACATAACACACATATGTAGAAATTCAATGAAAGTAACATGTACACAAATAAGAAGGAGAGCAGGGCAAAGTGCTAATATTTCAAAGTGCTTAACTAGAGTATACCACATGATACTTGATAAAGTGCAAGTGCATAATTACAAACGCATGGGACACCAAAAGCACAACAGTCATAAAAGTAATAATACAAACCACAGACTCCTCCAACCCCGACGTACGTTTCGCCTTCAGCTTCCTCAAGGGGATAAGACTCACAGTGTGTAACACAGATTTATATAGTCCCAGGATTAAAAACACATGGTCCACAGCCAATATCCTTATTGGTATCAAAGCGAGAGTAAGCATGCATTCCACTGTGGAACGCATATGACATCACTTCCGGTCCGGAAAAACTACACTGAAACCATTCATGTTCATCTGCACTACAATAACGCCACATATTGAATCCAGCAATACCTGGAATGCTCACACGTGTATCAAGTGAGGCATAAACTGAAATGCCAGGTCCTGCGCAAGAGACAAATTTAAATCGCATTCGACGGAAAGAGCGCGGCCGGAAACGGAAGTCCGGCCTGCGTTCCACCGTGGAACGCACGCGCATGCGCGTGCGCTGGCTATTGATGGCAAGAATAGCAAATAGTGCATGATGGTATGTTAAAAAAGGGGCTGTGATGTACAGAATGACGGGTGTATATACGTCTACATCATAAGGAGGAAAGGGTACATAACCTATACAAATAAATATAATATGTAATATGTATATATAAGAAAAAGGATGAGTGAATAAGTGAATAAGTAATAAGTCAGTGAATAAAAAAGTGACTAAAAGTGAGATGTGAAACCAAAAAATGAAGGAACAGAATAAAGTGAAACAGGAAAACACAGTATTTAAGAGTGACAATGAATAAACCAACAAAAGAAATAGCAATGAATGTGCATAAATATAAAAGTGACAAAAAAATGTAAGATTAATGAAAAATATCGGTGATGAAATTGAAGTGAAAAGAAATGAGTTAAAAAAGTGTGAAAAAGTTATATATATAAAAAATGTGTTGTAAAAAAAAAAAAAAAGGGGAAACCTAAAAAAGGAAAAACGGAAGGAAAAAAGTAATATAATATAATATAAAATAAAAATACAATGTGAAATAAAATATATAAATATAAAAAGAAGAGGAGGGAATTCCTCTATTCTTCTCCTGTCCCCTTTCCCCCTTGATGTTTCTCTCCCTTCCATCATTCGCTCCACCGATCTTGAATTTCCAGAGTTCGTACTTTATCGAAAGATGTTGTCACAACATGAATGGATCATAGTCCGAACATAACCACCAATCCGACTAAGCCAATCGGACAAGCGGGGACCAGCTCTAACAAGACAAGACAAACAACCGTTAAAATGTGGTTATTGTAGTGCAGATGAACATGAATGGTTTCAGTGTAGTTTTTCCGGACCGGAAGTGATGTCATATGCGTTCCACAGTGGAATGCATGCTTACTCTCGCTTTGATACCAATAAGGATATTGGCTGTGGACCATGTGTTTTTAATCCTGGGACTATATAAATCTGTGTTACACACTGTGAGTCTTATCCCCTTGAGGAAGCTGAAGGCGAAACGTACGTCGGGGTTGGAGGAGTCTGTGGTTTGTATTATTACTTTTATGACTGTTGTGCTTTTGGTGTCCCATGCGTTTGTAATTATGCACTTGCACTTTATCAAGTATCATGTGGTATACTCTAGTTAAGCACTTTGAAATATTAGCACTTTGCCCTGCTCTCCTTCTTATTTGTGTACATGTTACTTTCATTGAATTTCTACATATGTGTGTTATGTTATTTTATATATTTTGATGAATTAATAAATGTGATTATTCTATATTTTTGGTGCAAAAAATTTTTTGGTGTATTATTCATATAATGTATAACGTTTGCGCAATCAGGCACAGATAGTGTAGGAATAGGATTTGGCTAGGCAGGGCTAGTTGTTCTGTTGAAAAGACCCAAAAGTCCTTTTAAGGACTTTTGTTATATCTGGCTGCAATATTGTTATTCTTGATGGTCAAAATTTGCCTAATCTTAACACCAGCTAAGCAGTGTGTGCAGGACAATCTATGTTTCTCCTATATACATGACATTTATTGCGTTTCTTTCTGCCGCTAATCACGGCGACATTAGTAATGTCGCCTTCAATAGCTGCAGAAAAAAATACACCGGATTTCTGCTATTTGAGATACACAAATGTTAGACAGCAGACGCTGAAAAGGTGGTGTTAAGGTCAGGCAACCTTGCGCAATTTTTAACCCACCACAAAAATAATATATTTCAGCCAGATATAACAATGAACTTTTGTGTCTTTTGAACAGAACAACTAGCCCTGCCTAGCCAAATCATATCCCTACACTATATGTGCCTTCTTGCGCAAATGTTATACAGCAGATGCAAAAGAGGTACTGTGGCCTTAATTAACGGCAGAAAAAATAGCAACGGATGTCAGGTATATAGACTTTTGAAAGGTTCTAATACACACGCTGTGCACGTAGTGGTAGTGTCAGGCACACTTGGGTTCTTTTTGCCCCAAAAGAAAAAAAATGCAGCCAGATATAACAATGGACTTTTGTGTCTTTTGAACAGAAATACTAGCCCTGCCTAGCCAAATCCTATCCCTACACGATAAGTCCCTCCTTGCGCAAATGTTATACAGTGAGACGCAAAAGAGGTACTGTGGGCTTAACAGCAGAAATAATAGCAAAGGATGTCAGGTATATAGCATACAGAGAGTATCATACAGCATGCAGCAGCTACACAGTTGGCGTTAATGGCAGGCCACCTAGCGCTATTTTTAACACCCCCAAAATAAAATGTTTACCAGCAAGATATAATAGCCCTTAAAAGGGCTTTTGGGTCTCTTTTGAGCAAATTCTATCCCTGCCTAGCATTCTTCTGTCCCTGCTCTATCTGTCCCTGCTTGCAGCAACTCTCCCTGGCTCGGTATGCTTTATAGCACCCAATGACGTGTTCCCGGCCAGCCAATCACTGTAATGCCAGTAGCTAACATGGCTACTGGCATTACAGTGAATGCCAGTACCTTCCCGCATGCTAATTGTGTATGGTTATCAAGCCTGATATTATATTACTGGAAGTGTCTCCAGACTATACCATGAAGTGCCATAAGAATGTCCGGTGTGGTGTTTCCTGGACCAACTGCTGACATGTCTGATCTGGATGTGTGTATCCAGAGTTATATGCAGGTTATAGAGCTGGAGGTGTCTCCTGATCTAACCGCTTAACATGTCTGATCTGGAAGTAGTGACCAGTATTGTATGCAGGTTATAGAGCTGGAGGTGGTCTCCAGGAATTAACTGAATTCATGACTATTCTGGAAGTGGTTTCCAGATTTAATTTCCCCATCGCCTGTTCCATGGGATGATTGGGTTGAGATCTATCCTGGAGTGTCCTGGTAAGTTCTCATATGCAGCAGAGGTTCCTGCAAACTACTAAGGTATGCAGGGTGAGTTCCCTGTTAGAAGTGCAAGCACTGTTGTTACCTTCATACCTGTAGCAGTGTCTCCATCTCTGGAGCCATTTTGAGTAAGTATACAATGCAGCTGAGCTAAACTTGATATTTAAACATTTTAATATATGGCACAATGTGTTTCAATTATGTTTGTTTCTGTTTCAGGCTCTCCAAGCACTAGAATGGAACAGAGAGACATCAAAATGTAGTATTTCATCAGTCTCCTGGATAAAATCTTGTATCCAGGTTACTATCTTTAGTGGAAATTGCCCCCAAGGCAAATAATTCAACCTTTCATGAGCCTTATATTATGGTTCTTTCATGTCTTAATAGTAAGATTTTGACCTCTATCCCAGGAAATTCTGGGTGTTTTCAAGAGGGTTTGCACCGCCAAGACCAACGGTATTATGGAGGTTAGACCTGACATGTCTAATTATTTACCTTCTCGGAAGAAGTTTATGATTTATTTGCTGTTTCTTATCAATATGCACCAGCAGGTCGTTTTTATGGTTTAGATTCCATATTCACTTATATCACATTACTGCTACCCATCTCAGGTTCTCAGTGCCAGCTCTCACCAGATTTTTCATCGCCTGGTGTTCTTACTAAAGTTGTAGCACTAACTCAGCCCTTAGATTCCAGGTAGACTCTAGGAACTGGTTGCTTAGCTCTCACTGGAGCAGATCCAGAAATAGAGGCATATGTGATGCTTAAGGTCCCATCACCACAGGCCAGTGGAGTAATGTGGAATAACGGGAGCAGGCCAGGCAGTCTATCGCCCACAGCAATATTTTAATAGGGTTCCCCCAGCATCTCCTGTGCATCCGCCACTCCTGTTGCTGGTCAACATTGCTATGAGAGCAGCCCAGAAGCCTCTCGGTCCACAAATGTATACTTCCCTGACCTCTTCGTTAGAAGCTCTGGCCATTATTCTACATTGCTAACCAGCTTTGTTTCAGGAAGAACCAAGGTTTATTAAGCCGGGGCCATCTTGTGGTAGTCAAGCCAGAATCTTGAGAAATCCTGTCAAGATGCCTTTGTCCGGAGTATACTGAACAAGTTTGCTTTTTTTCTGGCTGTTCCAATAACACTGGTCGGGAAGTACTCTTCCCCGTTCAAGGTATTCTGAGAGTTTAGGTGGAGCGGTTAAGTAGGTGTCAGTTAAAGTCTCAGCAACTGTATCTTTATCACATCATATGTAGATGGGGTATCCCATTTAGAGGCAATGGGGTCAGTCTCAAATACTAAGCTCAATATTTCTGCTCCTGAATCAGGTAGATCCATCAGAAGAATAGATGGCCTGTCTTACAGGAATTGTTCAATCAAATTTTCCTCTATTACCCTCATATCCTGAGTGTTCAGGGAATTGGGATGTGAGTTTTGGCTATAGCCATAGTGCTCATCTAGCCTGGAAGGCTTGATCCCTCACTGGTACAAGTTGCCAGAGGAAATTATTGAACATACAGTCCAGCCAGTTCTTCTCGATCAAGCAGGCCTACAGCTTCCACACCAAACATGTTCAGTTCACAGCCTAGAATTATTGGTTCAGGACTGATGTGGTGGTGGAAAACTTCCTTTTCCACTTTAGGTTGCATTTCAGGGCTGCCACTTATGCCTTTGTGCATTCATACTTTTTCTTCAATTTAAAATATTTGTTAAGCTTCCAATTCCAGCCTGGAATCAGGTTGTTCTTTACACCCTGGTTAAACCTCTTACAGAAGCACCTCTAAGGTTCGTATTTGGGAGGTTTATTTCTGTTGGCAATTTCATCAGCCAAGAAGATGTTAGAATTACAAGGGCCATATCTGAAAGTTCATCAAGAAGACTCTCCTTTAAGCTGATCAAGACAAGCTTCATTTACTGTTCATTGGAGATCCAGGGTCCTACAGGTCGGCTGACCAACAGCTTATAGAGAATCATAAAAACCCAACAAGCCTACTCTTCTTGGATTAAGAATACTTCTTCTACAGTCATGGCCAAAAGTTTTGGGAATGATACAAATATTAATTTTTACAAAGTCTACTGCTTCAGTTTTTAGAATGGCAATTTGCATATACTCCAGAATGTTATAAAGAGTGATCAGCTTAACAGCAATTACTTGCAAAGTCAATATTTGCCTAGAAAAAGAACTTTATCCCCCAAAACACATTTCAACATCATTGCAGCCCTGCCTTAAAAGGACCAGCTAACATCGTTTCAGTGATTGCTCCATTAACACAGGTGTGGGTGTTGATGAGGACAGGGCTGGAGATCAATCTGTCATGATTAAGTAAGAATGACACCACTGGACACTTTAAAAGGAGGCTGGTGCTTGGCATCATTGTTTCTCTTCTGTTAACCATGGTTATCTCTAAAGAAACACGTGCAGTCATCATTGCACTGCACAAAAATGGCCTAACAGGGAAGAGTATCGCAGCTAGAAAGATTGCACCTCAGTCAACAATCTATCGCATCATCAAGAACTTCAAGGAGAGAGGTTCCATTGTTGCCAAAAAGGCTCCAGGGCGCCCAAGAAAGACCAGCAAGCGCCAGGACTGTCTCTTAAAAGTGTTTCAGCTGTGGGATCGGGCTACCAGCAGTGCAGAGCTTGCTCAGGAATGGCAGCAGGCAGGTGTGAGTGCATCTGCACGCACTGTGAGGCGGAGACTCTTGGAGCAAGGCCTGGTCTCAAGGAGGGCAGCAAAGAAGCCACTTCTCTCCAGAAAAAACATCAGGGACAGACTGATATTCTGCAAAAGGTACAGGGAGTGGACTGCTGAGGACTGGGGTAAAGTCATTTTCTCTGATGAATCCCCTTTTCGATTGTTTGGGACATCTGGAAAACAGCTTATTCGGAGAAGACGAAGTGAGCGCTACCACCAGTCTTGTCTCATGTCAACTGTAAAGCATCCTGAAACCATTCATGTGTGGGGTTGCTTCTCAGCCAAGGGAATCGGCTCTCTCACAGTCTTGCCTAAAAACACAGCCATGAATAAAGAATGGTACCAGAATGTCCTCTGAGAGCAACTTCTCCCAACCGTCCAAGAGCAGTTTGGCGATCAACAATGCCTTTTCCAGCATGATGGAGCACCTTGCCATAAAGCAAAGGTGATAACTAAATGGCTCAGGGAACAAAACATAGAGATTTTGGGTCCATGGCCTGGAAACTCCCCAGATCTTAATCCCATTGAGAACTTGTGGTCAATCATCAAGAGACGGGTGGACAAACAAAAACCTACAAATTCTGACAAAATGCAAGCATTGATTGTGCAAGAATGGACTGCTATCAGTCAGGATTTGGTCCAGAAGTTGATTGAGAGCATGCCAGGGAGAATTGCAGAGGTCCTGAAGAAGAATGGTCAACACTGCAAATATTGACTTGCTGCATTAACTCATTCTAACTGTCAATATAAGCTTTTGTTACTCATAATATGATTGCAATTATATTTTTGTATGTGATAAAAACATCCGACAAACACACATAAAAACCATAGGGCAGCAGATCATGTGAAAATATAATATTTGTGTCATTCTCAAAACTTTTGGCCAAACTTTCAAGTACTCCAGTTACCGGATGGAGTTACAACACACTCAACCCTGTCCACTTAGTCGCCTGGGCAGAGAGAAAAAAAAAAGCATTGGATCTAATATGAAGAGTCTCTACATGGTCGTCTCCATGCATCTTTACAAAATAATTAAGTTGAGGTATTAGGTACTTGCAATTCGGCCTTTAACAGACAAGTGATTATTAGGCTGCATTTTGGACCCCCCCCCGGCTTATTACTGCTTGTCAATTCCCATTGTGTTGTGCTGCCTGAAGTACGATAAGGAAAGGTGAAAATTTCCTTACCGAAATTGTTCTTTCCTTGAGTCCAAAGGCAGCACAAACATCCCTCCCTGTAAAAGTTATTGCTTGATAAAAAACACATCTATCCTGTGGGTGTGCACTCCTTTATAGGGGGGTTAATTAGTCTGATTTACTAATCATTTTCTTCTGTCCTACACGGGAGGAGGGAAATATTAACCCATTGTGTTGTGCTGCCTTTGGACTCAAAGAAAGAAAAATTTCAGTAAGCAAATTTTCACCTATATATTTCCCAAATATTAATGCCATACAATGACCACAATGCAGTGCTGCATACTATTTAAAAAAAAAAGTGACCTTTCATTCTCAAATAATAGCATCATATACTGCAATAATGACAACAATGTTAACAATGTTAAAATAATACAAGTAGAAGGCCCCAAATAATGGCAAATAAAAGTCTACCACATAACATGAACTTAAGACACAAAAAGTCTTCTTTACCAGTAATATATTCCTGGCTCATTCAGACCCACAGTGCCATGATTTTCCTATTTTATTTTTGTTTCTCACTCAGTTCTTGACCCCCTAGAGCTCTTGTGCTCTCTCCTAACAGTATGTTGCTGCTGACTGCATACTTTATGACAGACACAGGCCCCAATTAAGAAATCAATGGATAAGTTCAGCAATCAATGCTGAAAATGCATAGCAGCCCCTAATAAGCAACAGACAGAGAGGTCAGCAGAATGGATTTTCCTTGAGAACAGAAAATTAGCAGTACAGGGAATTTTTTTTCTAGGAGTTTAATTTGTTCAGTCAGAGTTAACAAGAACTAATTTTAAGAAATGAACAGCATATCTTCATAACTATTTCAAAATGCTGGACAACTTAAAGGCCACCTCCAGTGATCCTCTTAAAAACCTCTTAGGGAAAGCTCAATTTGTTTGTAGGTTGCACAGTCCATTCATTCTAACCTGACACAAAGTAGGTGAAGACCTACAATATATTTTACCTCCTGCATGCAGCTGCATGATAGCTAAAATAATTTGAATAGCTAACTCAAAAAAGAAATTACAAGCTATTGGAGGGAATTGCTGGTTATTAAGGTCCTGCGATTACAGCAGCCTTACCACTTAGTTAGGCAATGTGTAGAGGTGCACTGGCAGTTGCAGGAGAGGAGGAGTAGCTGAACCTGTAATGTGAGCTAGCAGGCTTGTAAGTACAGGGACCATGGCCAGACAGGATTTTTATAAAATTACTCTATGAAGAATGAGAGGTGTACAGCACAAATTTTGGGCCACGTATTGGAATGGACCTTGTGTGTGGTGAATGTCAGAACAATAAAATAGACACAAATTATTTCACACAGACCCTGAACTTAAGCATATTTCAGTAGACAATACAGATCCCTTGCACTTGAGATGACCGAACAGTTAAAGGATCGGTTCGGTTCAGGGTCGCCAAATGTTTCAAAAAGTTCAGTTAAGACCCAAATCAGTTCTGTACAAACAAAATTGGTTCCATTTGCCCTGAACATTTTTATATAACACCCTTTAGTATCCTAGGACTGAGAATTTTTAAGAAAACATTTTTGTTAATTTTTTTATGAATTTTTGTTTTTTCCCAAGGAGTAAAATCAGTAGACAAGCAAGTTATGGTACACAGGTACTCAGAAAACAGATCACCTTTAGGCCTCATGCATACGAACGTGTGCCGGCCATGCCCGTGCTGCGGGCCGCATACGGCGGGTCCGCAATAAACAGGCACCGGCCGTGTGCAGCCCGCATCACGGATCGCGGACCCATTCACTTCAATGGATCCGCGATCCGGGATATGCGGAGCGGAGGCACGGATCGGAATACCACGGAAGCACTACTATTGATGGTGGTCTCAATGCTGAGCTATATGTGAGTATCCTACAAGACTAGACAAGAGTACTATGGGCATGAAAAGGATGACATAGTGTTCCAGCAGGACAACAACCTGAAGTATACGTCAAGACTGGCAAAGAAATGGTTCAATGACAATGAAGTAGAGGTGCTGAATTGGCCTCCATAGTCCCCAAACTTCAACCCAATTGAACACTTGTGGGTAGAGTTGAAGGAAAAAACTTTATTCGTAGTATTCGTACCCAAATGAGTCGACCAGTATGTACCAACTTTGGGAACGTGTAGAAGAGACCTGGGAACAGATTTTGGTCTAGACTTGATTGAATCTGATTGAGAGCATGGTCAGAAGGATTCAGACAGTGTTGAAAGCTGAAGGTGAATTTACAAAATAATAAAAATAAAAATTTAGAATAGGGGCACAGCGTGCTGCCTCACATAGGGAGGAGATACACTCCCGCCCACACCCTATATGCATACAAGGAACTCTGAGCCAAAGCACAAGCTCTGCTCAGAGCCAGGAGGGGGTTGCTGGTGACAGAAGCACAGACTACAGCTAAGAACCCCACTGCTTGCACCTGTCAGCACAGTGTGCAGCAGTGGGGAGGAGTGAGGAAGCCTGGCACCCTTACCTGCGTGTGGTGACAGAATCGCAAACATGGGAAGCTGGGTTATCAGACCGCCTAATGAGACTAAGTGTGACCCACAGTAAGTCTATGTATAACAGAACAAATTAAGTATGAATGCTGCAGCAAGTGAACAAGATAAACACAGCTATATATTACACCGCCTGTTCAGACTAATTCTGACACACAGTAAGTGTATGTATAACAGAACAGATTAAGTATGAATGACATTGCAAGGTGATTATGCTCAGCCTGCACTGTCCCTACAGTCTCAGAAAACTCTCCCTACGAAATTCCTGCACTATCTGCACTATCCCTGCGCTATTCCTTTCTAATATTCTTTTTATAACTGTTTTCTGCAACACTGTTCCTAGAACATGTCTCTGCCTAAGCTCAACTAACAGGGAAATAGTGGAGACCACGTGGGATGAGGCATTACAACCGTTCAAAAGTCTCTGTAGCTGACATCTAGCTACTACAGTAGCTGCAGTTCAATTTTCCCTAGGAGGGAATTAAACAATAGGGATAGTATTTGGGTAGGTAGAAAGATTGTCGCTGTTCCAAAAATTAAACAATAGGGATAGTATTTTGGTAGGTAGAAAGATTGTTGCTGTTCCAAAAAAAAAACAAAGTCCATTGTGAAATACGTCTTTTTTTAATTTTTTTGTGTGGCAAAAAAACCCCAGGTGTGCTCTGCCAGTAACGCTAGGTGCACAGCTTATTACAACCGTTCAAAAGTCTCTGTAGCTGACATCCGTATTTAATACCGTTCATTTAGGCAGCAGTTCCTCATTTGCTGCTGCTCTATAACGTTACCACATCCAGAATATTGAACATTCATTTAAATTTTTCTGATCATACAGTTAATAAAAATCTACACTACTGAAGTTGTGACCAAGTTGCATATATATTATACAATATGCGCAAGGCGAGCACTAAGGGACGGGGAAGTGGGCGTGCTGCTGATGGTGAAGAGGCCATGGCTCTGGGCACGGTGAAACTGTGCCTGCTGGCAGAGCCCAAGAAACAATGTCATCCAAAACTTCTAGCTTCATGTCACAGTTTGCAGGGCGGCCCCTATAATAATAATGTCTCCACAGTGCCTTCAGTAATAATAATGCCCCCTGTAATGCCCCCAGTAATGTCCCTTTAGCATCCCCAGTAATGCCCCTCTGCCCAAGTAATGTCCCTAGAGTGGAGAAGCAATGCCCCCCCCAGTAATGTCCCCATAATGGTTGCAGTAATCCCCCCCTGCCCCCAGTAATGTCCCTATACAGCCCCCAGTAAAGTCCCTATAGCGGCCACAGCAAAGCCCCCTGCCCACAGTAATGTTACAATAGAGTGCCCAGTAATGCCCCCCTGCCTCCAGTAATGTCCCTATAATGGTCACAATGATGCCCCCCTGCTCCCAAAATTAATGTAACTATAGAGCCCCCAGGAATGCCCCCCTGCCCCCAATAATGTCCCTATAGTGGCCACAACAATGCCTCCTTGCCCCTAGTAATGTCCTTATAATGGTCTCAGTAATGCCCCCAGTAATATATAATCCTTATAGTAGTCCTTATAGTGCCCCCAAACCTCCTAATTGTCAAATGGCTGGGGAAAAAAATAAAA
Organism: Rhinella marina; assembly: GCA_900303285.1. Classification (NCBI taxonomy): domain Eukaryota; kingdom Metazoa; phylum Chordata; class Amphibia; order Anura; family Bufonidae; genus Rhinella; species Rhinella marina. Next base: position 7,025 of record ONZH01018249.1, on the reverse strand, counting down.
AAAAACTCACCTGTGTGTATACATGGGGCAGCCTCTTCTGTCCTGTGTCCTGGAGCACGAGGAGTAGGGAGGACGTCACAGCGTCAGTTAAGTTGACGCTAGGAGTGGGAGGAGCCACAGGTCCTTTGACATCCGGAGGGCAGAGTTGTGAATTGATCTCTGTCCTGCTGTCCGGTGTCAAAGGACCTGACATCAGGAGGTACAGGGGCGGGCTGCATAATGGCGCTGGGGCGCAGCATAATCATTAGATTACAGCAGGGCGGGCGGCCACAATACAATACACATTAGAATACACATACAATACAATGCACACAACAATACACACTGCAGCCGTCAACAGCCCTGCTGCGATCTCATTATCATAAAAATTGCATGATAATGAGACCACAGCATGGCTGACTGAGACCTGTAATGTGTATTGTAGTGTGCATTGTATTGTATGTATATTGTAGTGAGGACAATGGCCGCCGCCCGCCCTTCTTTAATCTATCCTGATGCAAAAGTAATACCGGCCCACAGTATGCTTTAAGCTGTCGGCCCACCGGGAAGGTTCCTGGTGGGATACATTGCCAATCCGCCCCTGCTCACCATGATCCTCCTTCCTCCCACCATGCAGAGTCTGGGCAAAGAAGAGATCCCACATTGGGATATTCCGAGGAGCTTTTTTCATCACCGTCCCTTGGCTTGGGCCTCTCGCCAAGGCCGCTTGAAGTGGGACATGAGGAGATATTGTGCCCTGATTCCCAACCTATTGAGCAAACACAGTCTGAAGACGATGACTGTGAGGAAAGACAAGTATTTTCTCCCGAGGTGGATGATGATGGTGAGACACAGTTGCCAATATGTCAAGTCAGGTTCTTGTTAGTTCACAAAGAAAAAAAGGGGATTTCAGTCAGCACATCCTAGTGCGCAGGTGCACGTTGCTATGGCTGATTGCACAAGGAAAGGAAAATACAGAACGGGAACCTAACACTATTTCCTACCTGTTATGTGCCAACCTTGGCTTCCGTATAATCAGGGCGTGTTTGGTTCCACATACATGCTGGGTCCCTTCTGCCTTTTGCCATTTCTGGTGCTTCAAAGGCCTCCACTAATACAAGGATGCAGGTACCAAGCATGCAGGCCGAGTCCACTCGGCTTTATAGTTACACTAATGAAAATCAGCCTATGGGGCAGACGGGGCTAGTCAGGAGTGCATGACCAAATGGAGTAGCCACACCTCCAGTACAAACTTACAAAGAAAAAAAGGGGATTTCAGTCAGCACATCCCAGTGCACAGGTGCACATTGCTATGGCTGATTGGACAAGGAAAGGAAAATACATACAATGCAACGGCACACTGCTAACCAGATAAAGCACAAAATGCCATAGAGATATGAAGTATTCTGGAGCTAATGCTATGCTTGTTTGGTAAATTAGAGATTCTTGGCAAATATATTTTGTACAAAATTATCTGGTCCCGTCCACCAAATCGTCCAGGTGATCTCTGTAGAATGGGAACCTAACACTATTTCCTACCTGTTATGTGCCAACCTTGGCTTCCGTATAATCAGGGGGTGTTTGGTTCCACATGCATGCTGGACATCATCTGGACGAGCGAGCCGAGCGAGGACAGCAGTACAGAGGGGGAGGTATCCGCAGCAGCGCAATAGGCTTGAAGAGGCAGTGGGGTGGAAAAAGGGAGAAGGCAGGCCACGACAACCAGGCCCACAACTGTTCCCCAGAGCAGCCCCTTGCGGCCAGCTCCCTTGCCAAGGGTTAGGTGTTCCGCAGTCTGGCGGTTTTTTGAGGAAAATGCTGACGATAAACGGATTGTAATTTGTAACCTGTGCCGTACCAAGATGAGCAGGGGCGTAAACACCAGCAACCTGACCACCACCAGCATGATCTGACACATGTCAGCAATGCACCCTAAAACGTGGGCTGAACGCCTGGGTCCACGATCTGTGTCTGCAGGTCACACCACTGCCTCCTCTTCCCCTCTGTTATCTGCTGTCCGAGACGCAGACCCAGATGCCTCCAGCCCTGCACCTGGACCTTCGCAGGAAACATCAGCCAGCATGTCCACTTCAATGTCCCAGCGCAGCATTCAAATGTCCTTACCGCAGGCATTTGAATGCAAGCGCAAATACCCTGCCACCCGCCCACAGGCCATAGCTCTAAACACGCAACTTTCCAAGTTGCTGGCCCTGGAAATGTTGCCGTTTAGGCTGGTGGACACCGAGGCCTTTCGCAGCCTGATGGCGGCGGCTGTCCCTCGTTACGCAGTCCCCAGCCGCCACTATTTTTCCCGGTGGGCCGTCCCTGCCTTACACCAGCATGTGTCCAGAAACATAACCCGGGCCCTGACCAACGCAGTTACTGGCAAGGTCCACGTAACAACTGACACATGGACAAGCGCTTGTGGCCAGGGACGCTACATTTCCCTGGCGGCACACTGGGTGAACGTTGTGGAGGCTGAGAGCGAGTCGTCCCCTGGGATGGCCCAGGTGCTACCCACGCTGAGGATTGCGGGGCCTACTTCCATCCAGATTTCTGCTGCCACCTATAGTAGCGGCTGCAACCCCTCCTTCTCTTCCTCCACCTCCTCTTCCACTTCTTCCCATGCAGAATTGCCATCTTGCAGCACCACTCAGACTTCTGTCAGTAGCTGGAAGCAGTGTAGCACAGCAGTCGGTAAGCGGCAACAGGCCGTGCTGAAGCTTATTTGCCTGGGTGACAAACAGCACACCGCCGCAGAGCTGTGGCATAAGGGAACAGGCTGAGCTGTGGCTCTCGCCAGTCAACCTACAGCCAGGCATGGTTATATCCAATAACGGCCACAACTTGGTAGCGGCTTTGGAGCTGGCCAACCTCCCACACATACCATGCCTGGCCCATGTATTCAACTTAGTGGTTCAGCGGTTTCTGAAAACCTACCCCAATTTTTCTCAGCTACTGGTGAAGGTTCGTCACCTGTGCGCCCATTTCCGCAAGTCACCGACAGCTTCAGCCGGCCTGGCAACCCTGCAGCAGCGCTTGCGGTTGCCGGCTCACCGACTGCTGTGCGACCTGAGCACGCGATGGAATTCCACCTTACACATGTTGAGCAGGCTTTGTGAGCAGCAGAGAGCAGTAGTAGAATACCAGCTGCACCATGCGCCTTTCTAGTCATCTTCCGCTCTTCACAAGCAACGAGTGGGCATTGATGTCTGACCTCTGTGAGGTGTTACGCAACTTTGATGAATCTACACAGATGGTGAGCGGCGATAATGCCATTATCAGCGTAACCATCCCACTTCTGTGTCTACTAAAAAGCTCGCTGCTCACAATAAAGGCTGATGCTCTGCGTGTGGAAGAGGTGGAAATGGGGGAAGACCCTACACAGGGTGATAGCCAGACCACCATCGATTTGTCTTCTCAGCGCCAATTGGAGAAGGAGACGGTTGCCACCGCTACACAGGGTAGGCATACCACGCTTACACCATCTCTTCGGCACGGACGGGCTGAAGAGGAGGAAGAGGACGAGGAGGATATTGAGAGTCATGCTCCTGGTGGGGAGAGCGAAGCCTTGTCTGTTGGGACTCTGGCACACATGGCTGACTTCATGCTAGGCTGCCTTTCCCGTGACCTGCGCATTATACGCATATTAGGCAACAAGGATTACTGGTTGTTCACCCTTCTTGACCCCCGCTACAAAGAGAACTTCCCATCTCTCATTCCTATGGTGGAGAGGACAAGTAAAATGTTGCAATACCAGAAGACCCTTGTCGAAAAATTGCTCCACAAATTTCCATCTGACAACGCTGGCGGCAGAGTACGTAGTTCCTTGGCCACCCGAGGAGGGGAGACGAGGGGAACACACAGCAGTTACAACAAAGGCAAGGCGACACTCTCCAAGGCCTGGGACAGTTTTAGAGTTAGAGTTTGAGTTTGAGTGTCAGCAGCAGGCCATCAATGATAATTTTTCATGGGTGTGTCTGATGCCCTACTTTATGTGTAATAAAGGGTGTATTGGAGTGCCTGATCCTTGTAATTTCTGGCAGCCCTTTCCCTTAGTGCATAGGCTTTATGAGTGTCGGAGTCCCACAATTATACCACAATGTGAATAAGGCCCTCCTTTATATGATATACCTGTTGTATGGGAGTGCCTCATCCGTGTAATTTTTGGCAGCACTTGCGCTTAACTTACAAGTAAATCTATGTTTCCTAACAGTATTTCCTGTAAAATCGATGTTATCTTGGGTTTTTGGGGGGTATTTTTGTCATTCCGTAAAAGTGGCGTAATAGTCGGCCATCATCGTTAATATCAGCAACTTCGGTGTCCAAGATGCATCCAGACATTCTCCCCATGCTGTTCCCTAACCATTTCTGTGGTATTTCCACCATTTTCTGACGTTTCCCTATGGACCAGACTCCCTCCCCTCTGCAGAGCAGGAGATGCCTGGTCTTCTCCCATTGACTTCCATGATACTCGGGTGCTCGGCCGAGCACTCGAGCACCACCTAGTGTTCGGCCAGAGCACCCGAGCACCTGAACATCGGGGTGCTCGATCATCACTAGTAATCACCCCGAAACAGCTGTCTGTAGATAAGGTGCTGTATTATTTATTATCCAGGTCATGTCTGAAGACCTATTTAAAGGGTTGAACATTGACTTATAGGATAGCTGCCTTACATCTGGTGGCATTAGAGGCAGAGCTTGCTAAGAGGTAAAATTTGGCAGAGTTGTTGGGCAGGATATAAGGATATTACAGCAAATTGGCTATATACATTTCACTATTCTAAAAATGAAATACTCAGAATGGTGCATTTAAAGGGGTATTCCCATCTCACAAATGTAATTTGTATAGTTAGATATAGCCATACCAATATTATTACTAATAGAATGTATTTATATAAAATGCACCATTTAGAAGATTTGCCTATTTGTATATCCATTGTCCCACACACATCAGTCAGGCCGTTGCCCCTAGTTAAGGCCACCGTGGCCATGTAGTAGTGGTGGTCGGCTTGCTGTTGTTCAAACCCGCTCTGAGATAACTGCTCTATTGTGAACGCACATTACATGAGGGGCAATGGCCTGACTGATATGTGGGACAATGGATATACAAATAGGCAAATCTTCTAAACGGTACATTTTATATAAATACATTCTATTAGTAATAATATTGGTATGGCTATATCTAACTATACAAACTACATTTGTGAGATGGGAATACCCCTTTAATTCTGATAGCAGCCAAAACTGAACAAATGTTGTTTTCCTGGCTTTCAAGTAGGTCACCAGAATATGAGTGCATTAGATCACTGATGAAAAACTAATGATGGAGAATATGCATATGCCACCTGTGAATAGCTGGGAGCAGCATCTTGGGAACAAGATGAATGTAGATGTGAACTCTTTTTTTCCCCTTTTTGGTGGGGGCAATGGTGGGGGAAGGGTGTAAAAGAAATGAGAATTTGCTTGTGATTAGAGATGAGCAAATATATTCGTAAAGATTCGTTATCCGCACGGATATTTGCGTACTCGTAAGTATTTGTTACCTGGCCGAGTAGCGTGTGAAATTTGTGGGTTTTTTTTAACTCCTCCCTGCATGTTTAGTGCCTATATCTTAGCCAATAAACATGCAGGGAAGCCTGGGGGACCTCCTGCCATGACCTACTACCTTTTCTGTGTGTCTAGGAGTGATTGGCTGCCTGCATCAGGTGACCTGCTATTATACAGTACAGACCAAAAGTTTGGACACACCTTCTCATTCAAAGAGTTTTCTGTATTTTCATGACTATGAAAATTGTAGATTCACACTGAAGGCATCAAAACTATGAATTAACACATGTGGAATTATATACTTAACAAAAAAGTGTGAAACAACTGAAAATATGTCTTATATTCTAGGTTCTTCAAAGTAGCCACCTTTTGCTTTGATTACTGCTTTGCACACTCTTGGCATTCTCTTGATGAGCTTCAAGAGGTTGTCACCTGAAATGGTATTCCAACAGTCTTGAAGGAGTTCCCAGAGATGTTTAGCACTTGTTGGCCCTTTTGCCTTCACTCTGAGGTCCAGCTCACCCCAAACCATCTCGATTGGGTTCAGGTCTGGTGACTGTGGAGGCCAGGTCATCTGGTGTAGCACCCCATCACTCTCCTTACACAGCCTGGAGGTGTGTTTGGTGTCATTGTCCTGTTGATAAATAAATGATGGTCCAACTAAACGCAAACCGGATGGAATAGCATGCCGCTGCAAGATGCTGTGGTAGCCATGCTGGTTCAGTATGCCTTCGATTTTGAATAAATCCTCAACAGTATCACGAGCAAAGCACCCCCACACCATCACACCTCCTCCTCCATGCTTCACGGTGGGAACCAGGCATGTAGAGTCCATCCGTTCACCTTTTCTGCGTCGCACAAAGACACAGTGGTTGGAACCAAAGATCTCAAATTATTTGGACTCATCAGACCAAAGCACAAATTTCGACTGGTCTAATGTCCATTCCTTGTGTTCTTTAGCCCAAACAAGTCTCTTCTGCTTGTTGCCTGTCCTTAGCAGTGGTTTCCTAGCAGCTATTTTACCATGAAGGTCTGCTGCACACCGTCTCCTCTTAACAGTTGTTGTAGAGATGTGTCTGCTGCTAGAACTCTGTGTGGCATTGACCTGGTCTCTAATCTGACTCTTGGTCTTCCTTTCCTGGGGCGGTCCTCATGTGAGCCAGTTTCTTTGTAGTGCTTGAAGGTTTTTGCGACTGCACTTGGGGACACTTTCAAAGTTTTCCCAATTTTTTTGGACTGACTGACCTTAATTTCTTAAAGTAATGATGGCCACTCATTTTTCTTTACTTAGCTGCTTTTTTCTTGCCATAATACAAATTCTAACAGTCTATTCAGTAGGACTATCAGCTGTGTATCCACCTGACTTCTGCCCAACACAACTCATGATCCCAACCCCATTTATAAGGCAAGAAATCCCACTTATTAAACCTGACAGGGCACACCTGTGAAGTGAAAACCATTTCAGGTGACTACCTCTTGAAGCTCATCAAGAGAAT
>ONZH01018248.1:0-23931 GCA_900303285.1 Rhinella marina | reverse complement strand
CATGGGCATGGGTGATGGACCTTCGTTGCACCTAGTTGGGTGCTTCCCTATATATTCCCACCATGCCAGCCATGGGTTTCACATTAACTAATAACAGGGAAAACAAAATAAAATATTTTACAGGAGGGTCAACCGCAGACACTCCAAAACAATTTTACATGAGGGAGTGTCTCCCCATCTGCCATCGTGTTCGGTCAGGCTGTCAGTAGGTACACCACCTCTGTCGTCCGCAGAAGCGGCCACTATGAGGAAGGCCACATCAAGAACATCCCCTTTTCAATTGAGAGCAAGTGTAGAATTGTAGGAGGATGACACTTTTCTTCGGCAGTGGATTCACCTTCCCCTTTATCATTGCCAGACAACAGTTGGTGAAAAAGTAATTGGCAATGATGAAGAAAATGTAACGGTGCAGTGGACCATCTGTGACGCAAAACCTATATATTCCCACCATGCCAGCCATGGGTTGTACATTAACTAATAACAGGGAAAACAAACAAAATATTTTACAGGAGGGTCAACCGCAGACACTCCAAAACAATTTTACATGAGGGAGTGTCTCCCCGTCTGCCATCGTGTTCGGTCAGGCTGTCAGTAGGTACACCACCTCTGTCGTCCGCAGAAGCGGCCACTATGAGGAAGGCCACGGCATGAACATCCCCTTTTCAATTGAGAGCAAGTGTAGAATTGTAGGAGGATGACACTTTTCTTCGGCAGTGGATTTACCTTCCCCTTTATCATTGCCAGACAACAGTTGGTGAAAAAGTAATTGGCAATGATGAAGAAAATGTAACGGTGCAGTGGACCGTCTGTGACGCAAAACCTATATATTCCCACCATGCCACCCATGGGTTGTACATTAACTAATAACAGGGAAAACAAAAAAAATATTTTACAGAAGGGTCAACTACAGACACTCCTAAACAATATTTTAGGAGGGTCAACTTTGGACACTCCAAAACAAATTTTTGGGAGGCTCGCCTACAGACATTTGACTGCTACCTCAATCTAACTTGGTCACTTGTTGGTGTCACTACGCTGTCACCATGATGTGTCAGGCTTATGCCTGCGTCGTGGGGCGGGGGATAGCACAGCAGTGCCAGCATGAGCAGTGGTGTCACCTGCAGGAGGTGATGGACCTTCGTTGCACCTAGGTGGGTGCTTCCCTAACATGTGATGGGCATGTGCCTCACCTTTCTTTGTCTGGGTGAGCACAATTGCCATGAGGGTAACCATCAGGCTGTTGCAGGAGAATTTGGGGTAATGGTGGGATTAGGCAGCCTCAGAGGCATCCATGCATGCTGCCCCTGCTGTTTCCTGTCTATTTCCGTGGTGTTTCCATCATTTTCTGATGTTTCCAGGTTTTCACCCAGCCTTCCCTAGGCAGAGCCTTGGTCCCCTGTAAAAATGCTCGAGTCTTCCATTGACTTCAATGGGGTTCGTTACTCGAAACGAGCACCCGAGCATCGGGAAAAGTTCGACTCGAATAACGAGCACCCGAGCATTTTAGTGCTCGCTCATCTCTAGACAAACCACGTGGCGGCGGCGGCAGCAGCATGAGTAGGCCACAGAGTGGCACAATTACATAATTTGGGAGGTAGAGGCAGCTAGGACACAGCGTGTGGAGGCGGTGAAGGCGGGCAGCAGCAGCATCAGGCCACAGAGTGGCATGGTGACATAGCCTGGAGGTGACAGCAGTAGCAGCATGAGGAGACCTGATTGTTTAGGTGGCAGCAGCATCAGAAGGCTACATATTGGGTCAGTGGAGTGCAGAGGTGGGTGGCAATACCAGTCACTGGTAAAGATGTTGGGTGGTAGAAGGAGCAGCTGGTAGATGTGTGGTATCAGGCGGGTGGCAGCATCTTAAGAGTGGATGAGGCAGGTAGCCTGAACAATACAGTCTCATTTGTCAAAGTTTGGTTGACGCATCATGGCTGATCTAATTTGATGCATCGGGTGTTGGTGGGTGAAAATCCTGGCTGATCCACGCCTGATTCGTCTTGACAAAGGTGAGTCTTTCCACATTTTGGAAGGACAGGCAAGTTCTCCTTGGGGGAACTATGGCCCCTGCCGCACTGAACACCCGTTCTGATGCCACACTACTAGCTGGGCAGGACAGCTTCTCCAGTGCAAACTCGGCCAGTTGCGGTCACAAATCCAGCTTGGCTGCCCAGTAGTCCAGCGGATCTTCAATGTGGGGTGGCAGGGTGCTGTCCAAGTAGGCCATCATCTGTTGGTATAGGGTCTGCTCCTGGTATACCTGCTGCTGCTGGTGAGTACTTTCCGCACTTGGCGGGTGAAGAATGCTGCTCATCAGGGACTCCAGACTCAAGTTGTTGCTGATGGAGCTGGTACTGTTCCAACCCCCCCCCCACCCCCCCACAGCAGCCGTGGAAGTGGTACATGAGCGCTGAGGGACCCCCAGGTCAGACCTGCGAGAAGATGGATGACGACGCAGATAGGCAGCAGCCAACTGACTACATAGGATGTCTCTATAGTAGTTCAGTTTGCCTCCCTTTCAGCAGGTGAAAAAAAAGGCCCCATTTTAGATTTTGCAGCATCTGTTCCAGAACATGAAGCAGTGGAATGACGTTGTTCATACCATAGTCCTGGCGACTGACAAATAACGTGGCCTCCTCAAAGGGCCTGAGCAAGTGGCAGGTGTCACGCATGAGCTGCCACTGGATGATATCAAAATTACACAGGGGTAGTGTTGAGCGAGCATGCTCGGTCGAACTCGCTGTAATTGAGCGCAATACTCGAGTCTCTTCCCCGCACTGTAATGTTGATTTGTACGCTAATGCGTGCGAATTTGTACGCTAATGCGTGCGAATTTGTATGCTATGCGTACAAATTTGTACACTAATGCGTGCAAATTTGTATGCTATGCGTACGAATTTGTACGCTAATGCGTACACATTTGCACGCTAATGCGTATGCATTGTGTTGTGCAAAGCAGTTACTCATCTGTGTGACTTTGTTCGCCCAGGCAAACCAGGCGTAGAACTGCGTGACAACGCCGTGCCCTCCACATGTGGTACGCTGGAGGAGCACTATGACTTGGCCCTGCAGTGGAGGCTGAGGTGGTGGAGAAGGAGCCGGACATTAGCGCAGGATCAGCAGTTTGCCAACGAGGAGGAGAAAGTGGCGTCACCTGTTCAAGTTGCTCGTGTGGCTGGGAAGGAAGCACATTGACCCAGTGGGCAATAAAGCACATGTACTGGCCTAGACCATAATTACAACTCCACACGTCGGCGCTGCCGTGCACTTTGGCAGACAGCGACAGGCTCAAAGACTGGGCCACCTTCACTTCTACATATTTGTGCAGGGCTGGGACTGACTTTTTGGCAAAGAAATGACGGCTTGGGACTCTCCACCTCGGCTCGGCACAAGCCATCAGTTCTCTGAACGGTGCAGAGTCCACCAGTTGAAAAGGGAGGGACTGTAGCACAAGCAACTTGGACAGGAGCACGGTCAGCTTCTGCACTGTGGGATGGATGGACAAGTACTGCTGTCTCTTTGCAATCGCCTCGGTGAACGACTGCTGCTGTAAGGAGTGGCGAGGAATAAGAGGAGGAGGAGCGGGAGCATCTGGAGCGGTAGATAATGACAGTGATAATGATATTTATTTTTAAATTTCACCTTCATTCTGTTTTAATTCTTGTGGGAAATCTAAAGGGTTAACAAACTTTGTAAAAATCAGTTTGGATTACATTGGGGGCTGTAGTTTCTAAAATATGTTCATTTATGGGAGGTTTCTATTATTTAAGCCCCTCAAAGTCACTTTAGAACTGCAAAGGTCCTTTAAAATTAACTATTGGAAATTTTCATGAAAATCTTAAAAATTACATCTAAAATTTGAAGCCTTCTAACGTCCTCCAAAAATAAAATTACATTTCCAAAATTATGCCAACATAAAGTGGACATATGGTGAATGTTCATTAATAATAATTTTATTAGATATCCCTATGCAACTTAAAAGCAGATAAATTAATATTTAAAAAATTCTGTTTGGATGGCGAATAACGCCGCAAACAGTTATTTAAAATGAACAACCCCAGAAACACGGATTCACAGTTTTTTTGGCAATTCAACTTCAATGACTACGTTAGCACAATATCACGCTTTTCTGTCTGGATGGCGAATAACGCCGCAAATAGTTATTTAAATCAAACAACCTCAAAAACACAGATTCACTTTTTTTATGCAATTCAACTTCAATGACTATGTTAGCACAATATCACGCTTTTCTGTTTGGATGACGAATAACGCCGCAAATAGTTATTTAAAAAGAACAACCCCAAAAACACGGATTCACTGTTTTCTTGGCAATTCAACTTCAATGACTACGTTAGCACAATATCACGCTTTTCGGTTTGGATGGCGAATAACGCCGCAAATAGTTATTTTAAAAGAACAACCCCACAAACACGGATTCACTGTTTTCTTGGCAATTCAACTTCAATGACTACGTTAGCCCAATATCACGCTTTTCTGTTTGGATGGCGAATAACGCCGCAAATAGTTACTTAAAAAGAACAACCCCACAAACACGGATTCACAGGTTTTTTTTGGCAATTCAACTTCAATGACTACATTAGCACAATATCACGCTTTTCTGTTTGGATGGCGAATAACGCCGCAAATAGTTATTTAAAATGAACAAATCCACAAACACGGATTCACAGTTTTTTTGGCAATTCAACTTCAATGACTACGTTAGCCCAATATCACGCTTTTCTGTTTGGATGGCGAATAACGCTGCAAATAGTTATTTCAAAAGAACAACCCCACAAACATGGATTCCCCTTTTTTTATGACAATTCAACTTCAATGACTACGTTAGCACAATATCACGCTTTTCTGTTTGGATGGCGAATAACACCACAAATAGTTATTTAAAACTAACAACCCCACAAACACAGATTCACTGTTTTTTTTTGACAATTCAACTTCACTGAATACGTTAGCACAATATCATGCTTTTTTGTTTGGATAGCAAATAACGCCGCAAATAGTTATTTAAAATGAACAAATCCACAAACACGGATTCACAGTTTTTTTGGCAAGTCAACTTCACTGACTACGTTAGCACAATATCACGCTTTTCTGTTTGGATGGCGAATAACGCCGCAAATAGTTACTTAAAAAGAACAACCCCACAAACACGGATTCACAGGTTTTTTTTGGCAATTCAACTTCAATGACTACATTAGCACAATATCACGCTTTTCGGTTTGGATGGCGAATAACGCCACAAATAGTTATTTCAAAAGAACAACCCCACAAACACGGATTCACTGTTTTTTTTGGCAATTCAACTTCAATGACTACGTTAGCACAATATCACACTTTTCTGTTTGGATAGCAAATAACGCCGCAAATAGTTATTTAAAATGAACAAATCCACAAACACGGATTCACAGTTTTTTTGGCAAGTTAACTTTACTGACTATGTTAGCACAATATCACGCTTTTCTGTTTGGATGGCGAATAACGCCGCAAATAGTTATTTAAAAGGAACAACCCCACAAACACGGATTCACTGTTTTTTTGGCAATTCAACTTCAATGACTACGTTAGCACAATTTCAAGCTTTTCTGTTTGGATGGCGAATAACGCCGCAAATAGTTTTTTTAAACCAAGAACCCCACAAACACAGATTCACAGTTTTTTTGGCAATTCAACTACACTGAAGAAGTTAGCACTATATGGCGCTTGTCTATTTGTATGGCGAATAACGCCGCAACTATTTCTTTCACATTTACAAGCTGCCAATCACGGATTATATATGTTTTTCCCCAAACACAACCCAAAATATATATATTTTTTAATTTTTTGTTTTTTATTATTATTTTTTTTTTAATGTACCCCAAACAAGGCTCTGACCCTCTTACTGCACTGCAACAAGGGACACTAGTGGTGCTTCTTTGAATAATGCACCCAAAAACAGCCTTTAGAGCAGAGTGCAGTGCTGTATAACAGGCTAACCCCAATGCCCACTCACTGCTGCTCAGTGTACCAAAATAGCGATTTCACTGCCTGATAATCCCCTATGGATTCTGTCTAGAAATCATCCCTCTCCTATCCCTGCAATTCAGATTATCCATCTCTGATCTCCTCATTTATTTTCTTTAGCAACGTTTTTTTATCACCTGCCCTATCTCTCCTGACGTCTGTTTCTGGTCTAAAATCAATTGCAAATGGCGGATTCCAGCGCTGCAGATCTATTTATAGGGCTGTGACATCACAGGACCTGGCTGGCTGCTAATTGGCTACATGTCTGCATGTGATCGCATTGTGGGTGTTTACTTCTTTGTCCCAGAAATCCTTCCCCCATGTTATGCCATATGCTTGCAGCCATTTTAGGGGGGGAAACAAATTGTTACTACGAATTGCCATGTAATTCGCTTTCGTTGCGAATCAAATTTTCCATAAAATTCATAATGAATTCCACTTCGTCAGCTTGCATTCGCTCATCTCTAGTGGTAATCATGGAACTGAGCAGTGTATAATGTGATGAAAAAATGAAATGAATCAAGCCAAGAGAAGGAGTTGCTTGAAAAACTCTTAACATGGCTGTCTTCTTAATACAGAGAATACATTTATTATGTTATTTATGCTAAAAATGAATGCCACAAAATATTTAACCTTAGAACTCAGTGGCAGTTTCAGGGGTGCACCTATCCTTTCTGCTGCCTGAGGCGAAAACTGAAACAGCGCTCACTCCATGCCAATTTCTTAATCAAACTACTTTGCCACAATGAAAGCATTCATAGCCCATGGCCCTTCTGGTGGACCTCTCTTGCCCCTTCCTTGGAGCTGCCTGAGGCGATCGCCTCACCTCATCCACCCCCAGAAAGATTTAATAAAAAGTAAGTGCCATTAAAAACTACTTGTCCTGTAAAAAACAGAAACTTAAACAGCTGCACAGAAAAATAATAAAATGTATAGCTCTTGAAAAGTGCCAATCAAAAAATGAAAAAATTAAAATGCTCTGTCATTAAGCCCTAAAAAGCATGCAGGGGGAAGGGGTTAAAACATAATTGTGAAAATGTATAAAAGAATATGAAAATGTTCTTCGCAAAACCTTCACAGATAAGTTTCTTGAGACAATTCCAATTTATCAATGATTGACAACCTTTTTAACTGAGTAATAATCTATTTTATATGATTGCGAAGAAGAAGATAATTATAAAATACTAAATATAAATCAAACTATCAGGCATAAAAATACATTTCTCTTTAATCCTTCTTTGATACATTTATGCTATTGAACTTTTTTGCATTTTAGAAATTTATATGAACATGAACATAGCATCCATCAGTAGAACTAATGGCACTTTGGCATCTTGCAGTGTTAGTAAGATATTCTTCCAAAAGGTTAACATTATTTTAGTACAGCAAATAATTTAACTTGAATTCTATTTGTAGACTGCAGGACTGACATTTTGGTCTAAGCTGGGATTAATAGAGTATAAACCAATATCTTTATCCATAGTCACCAAGGGTACTGGGTGACAAGTTCTGAGGCCCGTTGCTAGAGCTCAGTTGCTACCTTCACAGCAGAATCTATTTTTTGATCTGGATGTGAAGGTTGAGTGGAAAATGCTAATGCCCCGAGCAATGGATCAAAGTAAATTTTCACTTCTTTCTCTTATCTGCTTTCTATGATGTTATTAAACCCTTTGCTTCAGTTTGCTACATTTTTTATACTGAAGAAAGCTGTGGTAAAATTACCGAAACAGCTCTAACTCTATTTTAGACCCTATATCACGACCCTTGTACACCGGGCTGCTCTGGATCTTCCCATTCCATTTCCTGGAGAATTTAGTTGGACTGAAAAAACATTTGATCCTTTCACAGAAGTTAATTCAGTTGCCAAAAATGATGAAGCAAGACATTAAGGAAAAATAATACCACTCCTGGTGGAAAAATGTAGGACCACATTGTAAAATTTAAAATGTAAGATATTTTAACATTTCTTTAAAAACCTTTAAGATTCCATAAACTTTTTTTTTAAGAATAAATAACCGGCATTGACATCTTTCTGCTCATATGGACATTCTCCACAATTTTATTTAAATTAACAGATTTTCAGAAATTTGTCAAAAATAGTAGCCATTAGTATTGACCGAACATGTTCGGCCGAATAGACTATTCGGCCGAACATGGCATTGATCGGGCGAATACCGCGTGTGGTCGAGCGCCATGCTCAAGTCACCTCCCCGCATGCTAATTAGCCAATTAGCGTGCGGGGAGGGATGGCATTCAGTGTAATGCCCGTAGCCATCTTAGCTACTGGCATTAAACTGATTGGCTGGCCGGGTCACATGTCAACGGGTGCTATAAAGCGACTTGTCCAGTATTAGACAGGGAAAGCTGCTTCATGCAGGGACAGACAGTGTAGGGAGAGAATCACGCTAGGCAATGAAATCGCTAACCAAAGACCCAAAAGCCCTTTTAAGGGCTATTATATCTGTCACAAACCCATTTTTTTTACTTTGAGGACTTTAAAGGTGGTGAAAATAGCGGTAGGTGGCCTGCTATTAACGCCACATGCGCTGCTTTAGCAAGGAGGGACATACACTGTAGGGAGAGAAGCACGCTAGGCAGGGATAGAAATCATTCAAAAAAGACCAAAAAGCCCTTTTAAATGCTATTATATCTGGCACAAAGCAATATTTTATTATTTTTGGGGTGTTTAAAGGTGGTGAAAATAGCAATAGGTGGCCTGCCATTAATGCCACATGTGCTGCTGCTGCATGCTGTAGGATACTCTCTGTATACTATATACCTCACATACTTTGCTATAATTTCTGCTGTTAAGCCCGCAGTACTTCTTTTGCATCTTTCTGTATAACATTTGCGCAAGGAGGGACTTGTGTAGGGATAGAATTTCTGTAGGAAGGTTAGTATCATTGTTCAAAAGACACAAAAGTCCATTGTTAAATCCTTCTGCATTTTATTTATTTTTTGGTGGCAAAAAGAACCCAAGTGTGCCCTGTCAGTAACACTAGGTGCACAGCGTATTAGAATTGTTCAAAAGTCAATGTAGCTGACATCCATTGTTACATTTAATACCGATAATTTAGGGCGTAGTTCCTCATTTGCGTCTGCAGTTTAATTTGCCCAAGGAGGGAATTAAACTACAGGGATAGGATTTGGGTAGGTAGAAAGATTGTTTCTGCTCCAAAAAGACCAAAGTCCATTGTGAAATACGTCTGCATTTTTTTGGGGGGGGGGGACAAAAAAAAACCAAGTGTGCCCTGACAGTAACGCTAGGTGCACAGCGTATTACAACTGTTCAAAAGTCTATGTAGCTGATATCCGTTGTTACATTTAATACCATTAATTTAGGCCGCAGTTCCTCATTTGTGTCTGCAGTTTAATTTAACCAAGTAGGGAATTAAACTTTAGGGATAGGATTTGGGTAGGGATAAAGATTGTTTATTTTCCAAAAAGACAAAAGTCCATTGTGAAATACGTCTGCATTTTTTTTTGGGTGGCAAAAAAAAAAACAAGTGTGCCCTGTCAGTAACGCTAGGTGCACAGCGTATTAAAACCGTTCAAAAGTCTATGTAGCTGACATCCGTTGTTATATTTAATACCGATAATTTAGGAGGAGGACCAGAGTGAGGTTAATTTTTTAGGTTAAAAAATTAGCGGTGAGGGCCTGCTGGTGAACCTCTTAAATATTTAAAGGCAAGGCAGCCTAATAAGCAGTTTGATATGATGGAGGAAGAGGAGGAAGAGGACGAGAAGAGGAAGGGGTGAATGGGAATACAGTGTATTCAATACACCTTAAAAGTCACATTCCTTTGTGTTCAGCCGCTTTCCTCTGGTGGGGTAGCGAATTCAGGGCCAATCCAGGCCTTGTTCATTTTAATTAGCATCAGTATTTTTAGTTGACAGGCGGATGCGCATAGCAGTTATTATGCCCCTAGCGGCACTAAATAATCGCTCCGACAAAACGCTGGCGGCAGGGCAGGCCAGCTCCTCCAAGGCGTAGAGTGCCTGTTCGTGCCTCATGTCCAGCTTAGACACCCATATGCCTTATAAGGCACAGACGGATCGCTGAGGACGTTGTCAGCTAGGTAGTCCTTTACCATTTACAAAACTTTTCCCTCCTAGTTGCAACACTAGGCCGCTTATCAGAACCTTTTCCACATGAAGTGCTGTCCGTCTTTATTGTGAGCAGTGCGTGCTCAGGTGGCACAGAAGTCAGTGAGCTGGCAAGTGTAAGCACTGCTGCAGCGTTGCCAGACCAGCGGAAGCTGTAGGTGACTTTCGGAAATGGGCACCTTTACCAGCAGCTCAGGCAAATTGGTGTAGGTTTTGAGAAACCGCTGAACCACTAAGTTGAAGCAGTTGTTTGGTCTGAGGGAAACTGCTGTTCGTCCTTCCTGTTGGAGGAACAGGTAGACTCATTCCATGTCATTAGTTCCAGGGTCCTATAGGGTCAGTTTGGTTTAGGTTCCTGTGTATGAACTCGCCTACATTTAAGGCCTGTTCATAGTGGTAGTCAGTCAGGGTTTCCTTTAGGAGTTGTCCATCTTCCTTCCTTAGTTTCCAGGCCTAATCTCCTTTCCCTCCTACGCTCTGTGGTTTTCTTCACACACCTTAGCGTGACAGTATGTGTGTGAGCTTGCCGAGGTCCAAAGCCTCCACCAAGTTGCGGCCATTATCAGACACAACCACGCCTGGATGTAGGTTTAGTGGCGAGAGCCACAGCTCAGCCTGGTCCCTTATACCCTGCCACAGCACTGTGGCGGTGTGTTGTTTGTCACCTAAGCAAATAAGTTTCAGCACAGCCTATTGCCGCTTCCCCATCGCTGTGCTAAACTGCTTCCATCTACTGACTAATGGCTGACTGGTGCTGCAAGATGAGAATTCCTAGATGGAAGTGGTGGAGGAGAAGGAGGGGTTGCAGCCGCTAATGTAAGTGGTGGCGGAAATCCTGATGAAAGTAGTGCCCGCAATCCTTTGTGTCGGTAGCACCTGTGCCATCCCAGGGTACGACTCGCTCCCAGCCTCCATAACGTTCACCCAGTGTGTCGTCAGGGAAATGTAGCATCCCTGGCCAGAAGCACTTGTCCATGTGTCAGTCATTAAGTGGACCTTCCCAGTAACTGCATTGGTCAGGGCACTGATTATGTTACGGGACACATGCTGGTGTAAGGTGGTGAGGGCACACCGGCAAAAATAGTGGCGTCTAGGTACTGAGTAACGAGGGATAGCCGCCGCCATCAGACTGCGAAAAGTCTCAGTGTCCACAAGCAACGTTTTCAGCGCCGGCAATTTGTAAAGGTGTGCATTTAGTGCTATGGCCTGTGGGTGGGTGGCTGGGTATTTGCGTTTTCGTTCAAAGGCCTGGGGTATGGACATCTGTACGCTGCACTGGGACACAGGAGTGGATGTGCTCGCTGATGGTGCTTGCGAGGGTCCAGGTGCAGGGGGAGGCATCTGGGCCTGCGTCTTGGCTAGCACGTAACACAGGGAAAAGGAGGCAGTGGTGTGACCTGCAGACACCAATTGTGGATCCAGACATTTTGCCCACCTTTTAGGGTGGTTTGCTGCCATGAAGATCATTCTGGTGGTGGTCAGGTTGCTAATGTTCATGCCCCTGCTCATTTTGGTACGGCACAGGTTGCAAATGACAATTCTTTTATCGTCCACACCTGTTGGTGTGGCCTGCCTTCTCCCTTTTTCCACCCCTCCCCCGCCTCTTCCAGCCTGTTGCGGTGCTGCGCATCCCTCCCCCTCTGTACTGCTGTCCTCGCTCAGCTTACCTCCTTCCCATGTTGGGCCAGTGATTTCATCGTCCACTACTTCCTCTTCCTCTTCGGGAAGGAATTTTTTCCCTTAAAGTGAGGAATATTGGCTTCTACCTCACAGTTTTTTTTCCCTTCCTCTGGATCAACTTGCAGGATAACAGGCCGAACTGGATGGACAGATGTCTTTTTTCGGCCTTATAAACTATGTTACTTCTTCACTCCGGTCCTCATCCTGACAAGTTGACGTTCAGTGCTGCTGACACTCAAAAACATATGGGGTGAGGGTCTGCTGCTGAGCTGACCGTGTAAAACATTTGGGGCGAGTGCCTGCTGCTGATCTGACAGTGTAAAACATTAGGGGTGAGGGTGTGCTGCTACGTGCGCTTTACGTACAAGTAAATATATGTTTCCTAACAATATTTCCTCTAAAATCGATGTTGTCTTGGGTTTTGGGGGGGTATTTTTGTCATTCCGTAAAAGTGGCGTAATAGTCGGACATCATTTTTAATAGCAGCGACTTCGGTGTCCAAGATGCATCCAGACATCCTCCCCATGCTGTTCCCTAACCATTTCTGTGGTGTTTCTACCATTTTCTGACATTTCCCTATGGACCAGACACCCTCCCCTCTGCAGAGCAGGGGGTGCCTGGTCTTCTCCCATTGACTTCCATTATACTCGGGTGCTCGCCGAGCACTCGAGCACCACCTAGTGTTCGGCCAGAGCACCCGAGCACCCGAACATCACTAGTAGCCATATTTTATTCACTTACAGATAGCAACATCCTATTATTAAATTTAAGAGCCCATTTTTGAAAATTGACAACAGCAAGCTTAGACACTCTTGTCACTATTTCAGAAGTATTTTCTAACCCCTTGTTGTATTGGTAGGCTGTTGGGTACCCAGTCATGTGGCACTCTATTTCTGAAAAGTCTGCTACCGCCAACATCATGTCTATGTCCTTTACCAGGTTTCTGGTCTTGACTATTGACAGGACATCATTTTCTCTGTGTGTGGGATCAGAGCTACTTCTCTTCCCGGTGCATGTGCAAACCTCTGAATCAACCTCATCTCTGCATGCGCAAGGAAGAGGAAAAATTCTGGCCCTGTCCACAGTGCAAGTTACTTCCCATCCATATCCCAGACTGGAAACCTAGTAAAATCTGTGACATCAACAGAAGCAGGATTTACAGAAGAAGAGTATCACAAGGCCAGAATCCCAAAAAACCAATCCACAAAACTTTAGAACAGTAAGTATATTGCAAACACTCTTCTAAAGGCCTATTATGTGTCATTAAGGGTACGACCATAGAGCGGTCGTACCCTTTTGACATGGCCGGCATTGGCCGCAATGTAGTAGAGTATCATTTGGCTATACTGACCAAATCGGGTTTTAATTTAACTAATGAGACCTTAATGTTCAGTCAGTCTAACGACAACTACAATGCTGCATGGCCATTTAAAACACAGACCCACAGAACAAAACTGTCACATTAGTTAAATTAGAGTCCGCTGGGGTCTGTATGGCAAGTGGTAAGTGGTACTCAAACAAAATGCAGCAGTGTCAAAAGTGCCACATGTTCACCCTCGCAATGATTTATGGTGGTCTAGAGAGAGCAATAAAGTTCTATACTAATTATAGTAATACAGTATATAGTAATAGAAAAATATGCCAAAAAATGGTTTAACAAAAATGCAAGCCGATCAACCATAACAAAACCACGTGTGGGTAAAGTAAATAACATAAATTATCTTGTGACTATGGCACCTGTCTAAGGCTGAGATACATTAGGCAAGTAAACAGTTCTCAAAGTTGACATTGGAAGAAAGGAAAATGGAAACATGTAAGGATGGCTTGACAATAATGTCAGAGAATCTTAAAATGGCAGGTCTTGTGTGGTATCCCAGGTATATAGTGGTCCAAGTAAGGACAGCTAGTTAACTGCGACAGGGTCATGAATGCCCATGGCTGAGTGATAGACTTTCAATCCATAGAGACCGCCTTGCATTTCACAGACCTAATGGATTAGCTGCTAATGGTTTGATATCAGATACCACAAGACACCTTCAGAGGTCTTGGGAGGTTCTTGCCTCAACCCATCATAACTGATTTGGTGACATGAGAAGGGACCTATTTTAGACAGATAATCTAAAGAATAGTCTAAGCATTTTCAATTTACTCCACCAAAACTCTTCTAGTTAAGTTGGAGATAATAGAATCATACATGTTCTTAAATCCAAATTACTTATATAATCCACTATCCCAACCTTAATTATGTTTAAAAGAAAAAAAAAAAAAAAATATATATATATATATATATATATATATATATATATATATATATACACTCACCGGCCACTTTATTAGGTACACCATGCTAGTAACGGGTTGGACCCCCTTTTGCCTTCAGAACTGCCTCAATTCTTCGTGGCATAGATTCAACAAGGTGCTGGAAGCATTCCTCAGAGATTTTGGTCCATATTGACATGATGGCATCACACAGTTGCCGCAGATTTGTCGGCTGCACATCCATGATGCGAATCTCCCGTTCCACCACATCCCAAAGATGCTCTATTGGATTGAGATCTGGTGACTGTGGAGGCCATTTGAGTACAGTGAACTCATTGTCATGTTCAAGAAACCAGTCTGAGATGATTCCAGCTTTATGACATGGCGCATTATCCTGCTGAAAGTAGCCATCAGATGTTGGGTACATTGTGGTCATAAAGGGATGGACATGGTCAGCAACAATACTCAGGTAGGCTGTGGCGTTGCAACGATGCTCAATTGGTACCAAGGGGCCCAAAGAGTGCCAAGAAAATATTCCCCACACCATGACACCACCACCACCAGCTTGAACCGTTGATACAAGGCAGGATGGATCCATGCTTTCATGTTGTTGACGCCAAATTCTGACCCTACCATCCGAATGTCGCAGCAGAAATCGAGACTCATCAGACCAGGCAACGTTTTTTCCAATCTTCTACTGTCCAATTTCGATGAGCTTGTGCAAATTGTAGCCTCAGTTTCCTGTTCTTAGCTGAAAGGAGTGGCACCCGGTGTGGTCTTCTGCTGCTGTAGCCCATCTGCCTCAAAGTTCGACGTACTGTGCGTTCAGAGATGCTCTTCTGCCTACCTTGGTTGTAACGGGTGGCAATTTGAGTCACTGTTGCCTTTCTATCAGCTCAAACCAGTCTGCCCATTCTCCTCTGACCTCTGGCATCAACAAGGCTATTCCGCCCACAGAACTGCCGCTCACTGGATGT
Source organism: Rhinella marina (assembly GCA_900303285.1). Classification (NCBI taxonomy): domain Eukaryota; kingdom Metazoa; phylum Chordata; class Amphibia; order Anura; family Bufonidae; genus Rhinella; species Rhinella marina. The sequence continues at coordinate 8,893 of ONZH01018248.1, read as the reverse complement.
TTTTCTTTTTCGGACCATTCTCTGTAAACCCTAGAGATGGTTGTGTGTGAAAATCCCAGTAGATCAGCAGTTTCTGAAATACTCAGACCAGCCCTTCTGGCACCAACAACCATGCCACGTTCAAAGGCACTCAAATCACCTTTCTTCCCCATACTGATGCTCGGTTTGAACTGCAGGAGATTGTCTTGACCATGTCTACATGCCTAAATGCACTGAGTTGCCGCCATGTGATTGGCTGATTAGAAATTAAGTGTTAACGAGCAGTTGGACAGGTGTACCTAATAAAGTGGCCGGTGAGTGTATATATCTTTTGACACATGATTCTGCCGCCTAGATGAAATAGATTGTTAGGGATGTATGCCTTCAAATGGAATGTAACCTTGGAAAAACAAGGTTAACCGTTTTATTTTCTTTTTATAAATTGACTTTTTTCAAGGCTGTGCTGTACATGATACTCCCACTTTACGATGTATTTTCAAGGCTCTAGCATACATGTTTAGAAAGAAAGAAGTCCATAAATGCTGTTATTGCAGTATTTCCATAGCTACCTTTAACAATCACTGGTTCATTGTGTTTACTTCATGCTAAGTCTATTTAAATGTTTCATTTACCTCTGGTGCAATTAAACAAGTGTCTTATGTGCCACTGTGGTATTGCAATGTTTTTATAATTACATGATTATTGTATTCTAAAAATCGATTCTCACATTGCTGGAATGATAATAATGTATGTTAATAATGGAACTCAAAATATCCTCAGCAACAAGTCTCAGAAATCATGCTTTTTGCACTTTAGAACCCCAAAAATGTTGTCTGTCTTTGTGGACTATTTACCTGTCCTCTGCAGTGTGTTGTACTGGTTAGAAAAGTCATACTTAACTGATTCTTTCCACTCTTTTCCACTTCTTTTGCTCTTTTTAGCGCTCTTCTGGCCTAGTCCTGTAAAATTTACAGACACACGGGGTCACATGTATCGTTGCAGTCAATGGCTGTCCTTAGCAGCCACAAGTCCACAAGTAACACTTGAACAAGCAGTGAAGGGCCTCTTTGGGGCACATCACCACTTAGGCCAGTCATTAGCTGTAGCAGCACATTAACCCCACCCATTTGGATGTTTACAGGACAGGAAACAGAAGACTGATGAAGGAAGCCAGGATGAAGTGTCAAGGAAGAGTTGAGTATGAGTTTTTCAGTTAGTCAGTGTCAATAGAAGATAAAAAAAGGGATGAGATTCCTCAGTGGTTTATACCTTTTGTTGGCTAACTGCAAAGATGACAAAATAGCAAGCTTTTAAGGCTACTTGGGCCTCTTCACCAGGCATCTCTTAAGACAGTATCTGAAGAGTCACATATTTACACACCAAAGTACATATGAATAATGAGATAGATAAGACAAGTGATGTATAAGTAGTGTGACAGTTTTATTATCCTCTAATTGATATCCAGTCAATTAATTTGATGATCCCAAGAGGTCTGAGGAGCATATTTGTTAAGAGATGTAGATGGACATAAATGTCCATGAGACACATTCATTCTTGATCTGAGTGTGTCAAAGGTGGTCCCTTTGAAATATAAAATTCCCTTCACAATTGTGTTTTTAATTGACCTCACTAATTACTAATTATGTAACTTGATGCTCACTGCTATTAGAGATGAGAGAATCATTCAAAAAATTATTAGCCGAACTTTTCCTAAAATTCGTATATTCGACGAATAGATTCGTTGTATTTGCGTACAAAATATATGTTTATGTGCTATTAGAGAACATTCGCTCACTAATAACGAACGTTCATTTACAAAATGTACGCAACTTCTTAGAAGACGTACGCATGAGCGTACAAACAGCTTACGAATCTCAGCGTACTATTGTCTAAGCGATTACGTAATACAGACATGTACGAGGAGAGGCCGCGGCGTGCACTCCTCAGAGGCAGAGCGAATATTCGAGACATATATATGGTAAAGTGCAAATACATTATTATAGGTATAATATAAAAATTTTAAATATCACCTATCTAGTATGCTCACGGACACGTTTAAGTCTCTTTTCTTCTGACGCTTGTCATAGAACTGGAGCAGAGTCCTAAACTCCTAAGCAATTTGTAATCCACATAGGTAAAATTGTAATCCAAATGGGTAAAAAAAAAAGCAGCAAAGGTTCCTTAAAAAACCCTCTTTCAAGGGGCTTCCCAAATAACCTGAAAAGGGGGGAAAAGGGATGAGGCGCACGAATGCGCAACTTAATTTCCTGAGTTGCCTCGTCATCCTCCCACGCTGGAGAAAGGGGCAGAACTACCAGGGAGGAGTCTGCATCGCTGAATTGAATTCGTACGCAACAGCGTATAGAGTAACTACCAGGGAAAAGTCTGCATCGCTGAATTGATTTCGTACGCGACAGCGTTTAGAGTAACTAAATTATACGTAGAATAGCTTATAATTTATAGGACACACTACATAGCGAATGTGTACAAAAGCGAAGCGAATCACCTAATATTCGGATTTGCTTTGCAGCTGAAAAATCCCAAAATTCAATACGAATCGGTGAATAGATTCGCTCATCTCTAACTGCTATATATGCTCACTTGTTATCACTTGCTTGACAAAGGCTCTAAGGATGCGCTAAAACGTTGCAATTTTGGGTGTAATAAAAATCCACTTAATTTTCACTGAAGACCGGAGTGCTGCCTCATTTCACTTAATATATATATATATATATATATATATATATATATATATATATATATATAATTTTATTTTTTATTAGACTGTCTATATATCCCTGATGCCTTTATAACATGGTTTATTATGAAGATGTTCTCCCCTCAAAAAAAATTATGTTACAACAATAGATGCTTAAAAGTCTACTTTTACTAGTGAATGCATTTTTAATTATTGTAACTTTGTGCATACAGTACATTATAACATCATATGAAATACCATGACTGTGAATAATATAATTAATATATGCATCCTTATACACCATGCTCTTCTCCAAGTCTTCTTATATAGTACTAGCTGAAGGACCCGGCTTCGCCCGGGTATATTTAATTTATTTCATTTACTGTTTGTGTGTGTGTGTCGAAAGATGTCTTGAAAGATATCGAGAGTGACCTCTACAGTGCCCGCCCCTTTAACAGTGACCACTACAGCGGCCAGCCCCTTTAATAGTGACCTCTACAGCGGCCAGCCCCTTTAACAGTGACCTCTACAGCAGCCCACCCCTTTAACAGTGACCTCTACAGTGGCCCGCCCCTTTAACAGTAACCTCTACAGCGGCCCGCCCCTTTAACAGTGACCTCTACAGCAGCCCACCCCTTTAACAGTGACCTCTACAGCAGCCCGCCCCTTTAACAGTGACCTCTACAGCAGCCCGTCCCTTTAACAATGACCTTTACAGCAGGCCGCCCCTTCAACAGTGACCTCTACAGCGGCCCGCCCCTTTAACAGTGACCTCTACAGCTGCCCGCCCCTTTAACAGTGACCTCTACAGCTGCGCGCCCCTTTAACAGTGACCTCTACAGCAGCCCACCCCTTTAACAGTGACCTTTACAGCAGCCTGCCCCTTTAACTGTGACCTCCACAGCAGCTAGAGTGGCCACTGTCTTCACCCCAGAAAGCCAGACCTCACCGGGCCATTCCCCCAAACATGAAACAGCGCCCCCAGTTCCCATGAAGACACACCCCTGGCTCCATGAAGACAAGGAGAAGCTGTCTGAGTGTGAGCTACTGAAAGGGTGGACATCCCTATGTCTGTCCAGGCACTGCGTCGGACGGAGAACAGGTAGCCAGAAAACTGGACTGTCCAGCCTAAAGCCGGAAATCTGGCCACCCTAACATCAGCCTGCCCCTAGGGTGGCCAGAGGTCTTGTTTTAGGCTGACAGTCAGGCTTTCAGACTCCCTGTCCTCTGTCATGCGCAGGGCCTGGATGGACACAGGGATGTCCTTTTGAACAGCTCACTCTCAGCAGAAGCACTGTGCAGTCTGAGCAATGAGCTGCATGGAGAAAGTCACCCTCCCCCCACCCCTGCAGCTGAAAGAAGGTGATTTTTACCTATATTTTTAATCCCGGTCAAATGCGGCATGCAAGGGGCATGGCCTGACTGAGTCAGGGGCGTGACTTAGTGGGATCTGGGGGTGGGGCTTTTAAGTCCTTCTTTTGACGGTGGCCTGAATTACAGGTTGATGCCATAGTAATTTAGGAGGAAGGTGGGTAGCAGTGGAAGAATACATCTTTTATTACTACTGAACAGTAAATATGTGAAATTTACATTATATGAGGTAATGATTCATGATGAATTAGTCTAAAACATAAGTTATATTTATGGTAACTAAAATACTCCTTTACCATTGTCATCCACAGTGCTCTGCCTCTTTAATGCAGACCTACAGCAGTAAACTGGCTAGGTTGTCATAGAAACCTGGTGTGTGGAGACTGCCTGTGAGCTTCTATTGGCTGATAAGGGCCATGTGACCAGGCTATTATTGGCTAATGCATTTTTTTGGAATATCTCTGGAACGGTATGTCCTGGAGAGCTGAAAACTGTTCTAAAACCTTCCCGGACACCTGATGTACATGTGTGCCAAATTTTGTGATTGTAGCTGCAGCGGTGCGGATTCCTTTAGCGGACATACACACACACACACACACACACACTCAGCTTTATATATTAGATATAAGTGTCTGACCTAATGGAAAAGGCTTGATACTGGAACATATACAATACTGTATACTTTTTAAATAACATAATCCTCTCATAATGTTAGCTCACTGCAAGAAGGTCTTGGAAGGCAAGTTGTCCAGTGGGAACCTAAGCTCCTCTCACCTTGGGTGGCTATAAAGGTTAATAAAGATCTTAGGCCTTATGCTCATACCGGTAGTAATATTAAAACTTCATAGAGACAATAAGTTTTATGGAGCAATAATATAGCACCTATAGAAGTCTGTAAGAGTGTACTGTGTTGCCGCATGCTTTTGATTTAATACAGATAAATATGGAGGATCTTTCTCTAAGACTCACCCTTAGCTCAACATTTAATAACACTGGTGTTTCTTATGCCACTATAACTTTTGGACCTAAAGTCAGAAAAAATAAATCTACACTTGCTATGAGCAGTCATATATTTGTAAAAAGATTTGTGCCATTATCTGGTTTTATTATGAAAAAAGTGTCTAAGGCCCCTTTCACACGAGCGAGTTTTCCGCGTGGGTGCAATGCGTGATGCGAACGCATTGCACCCGCACTGAATCCTGACCCATTCATTTCAATGGGGCTTTTCACATGGGCAAATTTTTTCACGCATCAGTTCGCCGTTGCGTGCAAATCGCAGCATGTTCTATATTCTGCGTTTTGCACGCAGCCCTGGCCCCATTGAAGTGAATGGGGCTGCGTGAATAACGCATTTGCGTGCGGATGCAATGCGTGATTCACTGATGGTTGCTAAGAGATGTTGTTTGTAAACATTCAGTTTTTTATCACGCGCGTGAAAAATGCATTAAAACACTTCGCACCCGCGCGGAAAAAAACTGAACAAACATACGCAATTGCAGTCAAAACTGACTGCGATTGCGTGCGGATTGGTGCGGATGCGTGCGGACTGAATCCGTGACGCCCGTGTGAAAGAGGCCTAAAAGTTGTAGGCTATGCCACTATCAGTAAACTGTATACTTATTTTATGTCACTTTCAACTTTTGCAGATTGAATAAAAAAAAACCTACCAAAAACTGCTTAGTAATTGTGGGCTATAATCTGATGTTCTATCAGATGCTTTATTGCAGATAAGTATTGCTTCCATGGGACAATAACTCCATAATATGGTAGTATGGAGGCGCAAATGGAAGCACACAGAATGCCTACAGTTCCATAATATGAAACCATGGGGACTCTGTGTGCTGTTGCTACAAATTTCTCTGTGCATCTGTTCTTTAGCTTGCCTTTCCCAGTCATCTTATTTGAACTCTCCAAGACAGATTAAAACTTGCTAAAAGTTTAGTATTTGCATTATTTGAAACTAATGAGTGTTAATTCTTTACACATATGCAGGAATTAAGGTCACTAATTGCAATTTCTCAGCAGGAGTTCTAAACGCAGTCACTGTGCGGGTGTCGTCATTTTGATTATATACGACATGTCAGCAAAAACTTTCACATTAAAGGGACACTTCAGGGGTACTTTTTAATTCAATATTCATATTACGCATTTTTGAATATTTTTTGAATATTTTTTAGCAGTTGTTCAATTCGGCAGTCCCATTGAAAATTAAATTAATCAAAATACTGTCCTTCTGTAGCAGTCGTCAGAGAGAGAGAGAGAGAGAGAGAGAACTAATATAATGATAGGGATCCCATTTTTATTTTACTGTCACTATGAAAGAAAGATGCTATCTGTTGGTTAAATAGTAAATTGTAGAATTTGGAGAACAGTATTAAAGCTCTGTTGTTCTCTTGATAAGCCTAGACAATGATGGCCACAGAAGAAGATTGCACTTTACATGGTCGGGAATCGGGCAGATTATCAGAAACAACCATTCCTGCAAACAGTCGTTGCTGACAATCTGGCCATGTAAATGTGCCACTGATTACCCAATAAGGGTGGGTTCGCATTGGAGATATGGAATTCTGTTATAGATTCCGTTATAACAGAGTTATAACAGAATATAATGGAAATTTAGGATGGAAAGCAAAACTGAACCCTTTAAGAGGCATTCCATTTTCCTGCGTCCTAACCCATGTCTATGGGACACATAACGGTTCCATCACATAATACAGTCCTGTCAACTTATTGAGATGGCTGAAAACAAGTTGAACACTAGTGCGGATCAATGATTATTGTTCTGCTTCCCAATAGGTTGTCTTACAAATAAAAACTAGTTTTGATCAAAATGATTTGCAATCAGAACATCAGTAATGCTTAGAACTCAGAGATAACGGAAAGAGTAGGAGAACACTAAGTTAAACCAGTTTAAAGTTTTGGTTGTATGGCAAAACTCATTAGAAATACATTCATTTTAGCAGACTACTGGCTCAATAAAATATTTGTATGCTTCAAGATTGACACATGATGAATTAGCTTTCTCTATGTTTGGAATAATAGAGATATGATCAGAGCAGAGCATGGCAACATATCTTCAGAGCCACTAGGTTGATTCACATTATTTTGTATTTCAACTATGTTTTCAATTTTGCCAATCTATTTACTTTCAATTTCCACCAGAGACCATTTCACCTTCAGAAAACACTTTTTTCCTCCTGTTTCAGGTATGGATTAAAGGTCATTCCTTATTGCTGCATTTATCTCTGGTTCCTGTTTGGCCATGATGCTTGTGATAATAGATATATCTGTTTGAAATGGAAAGCAATTACATCCATTTGATGGGCCGTCTGGAACAAAACATTAGTAGTATGGAAAAAAAATTTCACCGGGCCAAGGACAAAATGTCACATTTACTACATTACTAAATAAAAAGTCTTTTAAGATAGATAATCTTGAATTTGATTTCCAAAGACTTTTTGCTCAAGTATTTGCTTTTTACTACATGTGGACAGTCATGATTAGCTAAACAAAAGCGTCACTTGCATCGAAGACATTGAGGGACATTTATCAAGACTGGCATTCCCATACGCCCATCTTGATCCCTGTGCGCCAGAGTGAGATGCATTTAATTTATTAAGAGGCAGATGCCTCTTAATGATTTAAGCACCAAAATCTGAAGTCTATGCCAGCTAGGTGCCTGCGTAGACTTCTGCAATAACTTATGCCAGTTCCTGGTGTAAGTTATAGCACTGTAACTCCAGCAGGTCATGCAAAGGCCAGACCATACTAAGCTCTGCCCCTTTTCTAGCTACTTTGGGAAACTTGCAAAAAAGCTCAAACAGATGCAAATTATGGCACAAGTAAGACATGTACCATAATGTGGGACTTTTTAATGACATAAATAGTGGTATAAACACTTTAATAAACACCCTTCATTTTGTTTTTGGATTTTGATTTTTCAGTAGAGGCACTTGTATACTAGAGCTGTTAGGCTTGCTTCTGCAATTTGTTCTCAATGTGTTGAGCGAGCATGCTTGGCAGAACTCGCTGTTCGGCCGAGCATGCGTACGCTCGGGTCCGCTCGGTGTATGGCCGAACACCAAATGTACTCGAGTGCAATGCTTGCGTCTCCCCGCACGTTTGTTCGCTGCTACGCATTAGCGTACGCATTAGCGTACGCATTAGCGTACGCATCTTATAATTATTAGATGCGTACGCTATTGCGTAGCAGCGAACAAACGTGCGGGGAGATTCGAGCTGTGCGTAGCATTAGCGTACAAATTATTAATTTGTACGCTAATGCTACGCATTGCTCGAATCTCCCTGCACGTTTGTTTGTTGATACGCATTAGCGTATGCATCTTATAATTTGTATGCTAAAATGCGGGGAGGGATCTTAGCTACTGGCATTACACTGATTGGCTGGCCGGGAGTGCGTGATCGGGTGCTATAAAGCACCCGGTCACGCGCTCCCTGCTGCCACTGTTAGACAGGGAGGGCTGACGCTAACAGGGACACAGAGTGTAGGGAGAGATTTTTTCCACGCTAGGCAGGGATAGTATTCTTATTTTAAAGACCCAAAAGCCCTTTTAAGGGCTACTTCTATATCTCATCTATATCTGCCTGCATTTTTTTTTCTTGTTTGTGGGGGGTTAATAGTGCTAGGTGGCCTGGCATTAACGCCACCAGCGCAACAGCTGCAAGTGAAATATGCGCAAGGCGAACAGTAAGGGGCGGGGAAGTGGGCGTCCTGCTGATGCAGGCAGAGGCCATGGCTCTGGGCGCGTTGATACTGTGCCTGCTGGCACAGCACAAGAAACAAGACAAAAGTCATCTAAAACATCTAGCTTCTTGGCCCAGTTT
>ONZH01018247.1:0-37062 GCA_900303285.1 Rhinella marina | reverse complement strand
TCTCCCCGCCCCCTGACAGTGTGAAGATGGCAGCGGCAGTAGCATCAGGAGACTACAGAGTGGCACAACGACAATGTGGAGACAGCAGGAGACTACAGAGTGGCACAATGACAGTGTAGAGGTGGCAGTGGCAGCAGCTGTAGCATCAGGAGACCACCGAGTGGTGCGATGACATTGTGGAGCCAGCAGCAGTAGCATCCGGAAACCACAGAGTGGCACGACGTCAGTGTGGAGCCAGCATCAGCATCAGACTACAGAGTAGCACAACGACAGTGTGGAGGTGGCAGTAGCATCAGGAGCAGCATACAGAGTGGCACGATGGCAGTGTGGAGGCAGCAGCATCAGGAGACTACAGAGTGGCATGACGACAGTGTGGAGGTAGCAGTAGCATCAGGAGACCACAGAGTGGCATGACAACAGCGTGTAGCATCAGGAGCAGCATACAGAGTGTCACGACGACAGAGTAAAGGTGGCAGTGGCAGCAGCTGTAGCATCAGGAGATAAGAGTGGCGCAACAACATTGTGGGGGCAGCAGCAGTAGCATCAGGAGACCACAGAGTGGCAGGACGTCAGTGTGGAGCCAGCAGCAGCAGCAGACTACAGAGTGGCACGACGACAGTGTTTAGGTAGCAGTAGCATTAGGAACAGCATACAGAGTGGCACGACAACAGTGTACAGGTGGCAGTGGCAGCAGCAGTAGCATCAGGAGACCACAGAGTGGCACGACAACAGTGTGGAGGCAGCATCAGCAGCAGACTACAGAGTGGTCAGACGACAGTGTGGAGGTGGGAATAGCAGCAGCAGCAGACTACAGAGTGGCATGATGACAGTGTGGAGGCAGTACCAGCAGACTACAGAGTGGAACGACGACAGTGTGGGGAGGTGGGTGGCAATAACAGTACCTGCTGACGATGGTGGGTGTAAGAAGGAGCACTGGAATCACATGTGTAGCATCAGGCAGGTGGCAGCATCAGAATAGTGGCTGAGGCTGGTAGCCAAAAGAAAACAGTCTCTAGTCAAGGCAGCATGGATGATCTAATCTGATGTATCAGGCATTCGTGGGTGGAAATCCTGGCTGATCCATGTCTGATTCATCTTGACAAACGTCAGTCTCTCCACATTTTGGGTGGACAGGCGTGTTTTCCTTGGGGTAACTATGGCCCCTGCCGCACTAAACACCCGCTCTGATGCCACACTACTGACCGGGCAGGACTGCTTTTCCGGAGCAAACTCGGCCAGTTGCGGCCACATATCTAGTTTGGCTACCCAGTAGTCCAGCAGACCTTCAATGACGGGTGGCAGGGTACTGTCAAAGTATGCCAACACCTGCTGGTTAAGGTCCTACTCAAGGTCTAGCTGATGCTGCTGGTGAGTACTGTAGTTTTGTCACTATGCAAGTGAAGAAAGCTGCTCATCAGCGACTCTAGACTGCTGATGATGGAGCTGGTACTGCTCCTGCCATCCCCCCCCCAGCAGCCATGGCAGTGGAATGTGAGCGCAGACCTGTGAGAGGATGGACAATGGCGCAGATAGGCAGCAGCCAACTGACTACATAGGATGTCTCTATAGTAGTTCAGTTTGTCCTCCCTCTTGGCGGGTGTAAAAAAAAAAAAAGGCCCCCATTTTGGACTGGTAGTGCATCTAACATGGTGGAGAGCCAGTAGTCATCTCACTGCTGAATGGTGACAATTCGGCTGTCAATACACAAGCAAATGAGCATGCATTGGGCCATTTACGCAAGAGACTTGGAGGGACTCCCTGCCTCCATCTCCACTGCATACTGCCACGGTGTGTCTGGGCCCTCTGCCTCCTCTTCCTCATCGCCCTGTAGCCCCCCTGGCTGCTCCTGCTCCTCCTCTCCTGTCACCTGGGTAAAAATATTACCCATTTCTCTAGGCATTCTTTGAGCTCCAATGTCCTCCTCTTCCTCCAGTTCAGCCCCCACAGGGCTCATATGGCCGTGAGATGAAGTCGCCACATCTTCTTTCCCATGACCAGCCAGATTTATCAGCATCTTTTCTAGGATATGAATAAGTGGAATGACATTGTTCATCCCGTAGTCCTGGCAACTGACAAATAAAGTGGCCTCCTCAAAGGGCAAGAAAAAACGGCAGGTGTCACGCATGAGCTGCCACTGGCTGACATAGAAGTTACACAGGGGAGTACCCCTGTCCACTTGGATCATCAAGAAATCATTTATGGCCTATCTCTGGACGCCATTCTGCCGCTGTAGCTCGAGAAGGGTGTGCTTGGCGATGTACGAGTGGCTAAAGTGCATGCAAAGTTTCCTGGCCATTTTTGAGATGTCTTGCAGATGGGTAGAAGACTTTAGGAACCGCTTGACAACCAGATTGAACACATGCGCCATGCAGGGCACATGGCACAGCCATCCTTGATGCAGCGCCGACACCATGTTCTTCCCGTTGTCAGTCACCATTGTTTCGATTTTGAGTTGTCGCGGGGAAAGCCAGGATTGGATTTCTTGATGAATGACGCGGAGCAGTTCCTCCCCTGTGTGACTCCGTTTGCCCAGGCAAATGAAGTGTAGAACCGCCGTGACACCACCGTGCCCTGCACATGTGGTATGCTGGAGGAGCACTGTGAATTGTCCCTGCAGTGGAGGCTGAGGACACAGTGGAGGGTGAGGAGGCAGATATTGTCACAGGAGCTAAGGCATGAGAACGTGGAGGCAGAAGCGGAATCGCCTGGCCAAGTTGCTGGTTTGGCTGTGTAGGAACCACATTTACCCAGTGGGCCGTAAAGAACATATACTGTCCCTGACCATAATTAGAGCTCCACACGTCGGCCCTGCCTTGAACTTTGGTAGACACCGACAGGCTCAAGGACTGGCCCATCAAGAAATGACGGCTTGGAGCTCTCCACCTCGGCTCGGCACAAGCCATCAATTCTCTGAAAGGTTTAGAGTCCACCACTTGGAAAGGGCAGCACCAGCAACTTGACCAGGAGTACATTCAATTTCTGCGCTGTTGGATGTGTACATGCATACTGCTGTCTCTTGGCAATCGCTTCGCTGATAAATTGCTGACGGAATGACTGACAAGGAGTAGGGGGAGGAGCAGGAGCATCAGATGATGGGAAGGACAGACAGCTCCCTTCGGCTGAGGTGGTGGAGCCTTGACTGCCTGAAATTGGGTGCGTGCCACTGGGTGATGCTGCGGCAGGCTGGACCACCACATTGTAGCCACGGTTCTCCTAGGCTACTTTATGGAGACGCTGCATATGTTGATGCAGGGCCATGGTGCCAACATTGGCACCCTGGCCACGCTTCACCTTCTGCCCACAGATTCTACAAATAGATAGGTTCACCTCACCCGGTGGCTTAACAAAAAACTGCTACACTGCCGAGTAGGTTATTTTACCCACAACACTCCACATTGACTGGCTGCTACCGCCACTGCCCCGTGAACCACTGCACCACTACTTTCCGGCCCTCTATGCTCCTGCAAAGGGGGTGGTCTACCTCAGGCACGTTTGGCACCCGACCTCCCACTGCTGTCACCCGGCCACACTAAAGACTTGCTGGCTCCGACGCTGCCTCATGGGCAAGCTGCCACCCTCTTATCCTGATGATGATGAAGCCCCTAATTCACCCGGCTCCCAAGTGCGATAGGCTACATCATCATCATTGAGTACTGTCTGCACGTCACTGATGTCCTCCTCAACAGTCTCTGGGTCAGGAGACTGACCACTCACAACACCTGCTCCCACATCACTCTCCTCATCACTACGTACTTGCCCGCCTAATGGAGGAAGCTGCAGATGTCTTCTCACATCTTGGCTGGCCAGTAGCTGCTGACTGCCCTTTAGTAGCTCGTCCTCACTGTATAGTGGAGCTGAGCCAACAGCATACAGTACTTCTCTGGCTGAGGGAACAGAAAAGGGCAGAGGCAAGTTGAGGACAGGTGAGGGCACAGGGACTGCTCCCGGGCCATGCCAACTAAGGGTTGTGTCTGACGAAACCACCGACTCTTGGCTGGGGGTGTCTGATGTCATTTGGGATGAAGTCGAAGACCGAGTCAACCATTCAAGAACCGCTGGGTTGCTGGTCAAGACATGACCACTAGATGACACCGGGAGCTCAGGCCTCTCAAAGTGACCCCTGCTGCCACACCCCCTTACTATGCTGCGACCTGTGCCTGCGCCAGAAACATTTAGGCCTCTGCCACTCCCCTGTGCAGTGCCTGTCACTTCTATATCTAGTATACTGATATATCAAATAAATAAATAAAAAGGAAATTAAAGCACGTGACAAAGAGCTGTCATTTTCCCACTTCACCACACAATGGCTAATAAGTCTTTTTCCACCACTAGTAAACGACAGAAGGTTTGCCAAAATTTAATTTTGGCACTGTACGACAAATAAAATTTTTTTTGCCACTAATACAAGCTACAAAGGGCTGTAATTTTCCCACTTTACCACACAACGGCTAAATGTTTTTTTTTCCACCACTAATAAACGACAGAAGGCTTTAAAACTTATAACTTCGGCGCTGTACGCCAAATAAAACTTTTTTTGCCACTAATACATGCTACAAAGGGTTGTAATTTTCTCACTTCACCACACAATGGCTAATAAGTCTTTTTCCACCACTAATAACGGACAGAAGGTTTGACAAAATGTAACTTCGGCGCTGTACACCAAATAAAAAATTTTTTTTGCCACTAATACATGCTACAAAGGGCTGTCATTTTCCCACTTCACCACACAACAGAGAATAAGTCTTTTTCCACCACTAATAAACAATAGAATTCTTTACAACCATATAACTTTGTCGCTGTACGCCAAATAAAACTTTTATTTGCCACTAATACACACTACAAAGGGCTGTAATTTTCCCACTTCACCACACAACGGCTAATACGTTTTTTTCCACCACTAATAAACGATAGAAGGCTTTACAACATATAACTTCGCCGCTGTGCGCCAAATAAAACTTTTTTTGCCACTAATACACGCTACAAAGGCCTGTAATTTTCCCACTCCGACACTCAACGGCTAATAAGTCTTTTTCTACCACTAATAAACGACAGAAGGTTTGACAAAATTTAACTTTGGCACTGTACACCAAATAATTTTTTTTTTGGCCACTAATACACGCTACAAAGGGCTGTAATTTTTCCACACAACGGCTAACACGTTTTTTTTCCACCACTAATAAACGATAGAAGGCTTTACAACATATCACTTCAGTACTGTACGCCAACTAAAACCGTGCACAAGGGTTAATAAGACCCCAATAATTGGAATTACAGAGGTATGATCTATTGCAAACCTGAAATGAGCAGCTGTATTATGGCAATTTTGAACCCCAGTCACTGCACCAAGGTGTAATAGGATTTTTACTATTACCCTGTCTCTAAACACCCCTATTGGACCCTGTTCTGCTTTAATAATTTCCTCCCTATCCTTTCCCTACACTTCTATTGAATAATATAATAATATGCAATATATACATTTGAACAGCTTTTCTACCACTTACCTTAGCGCCTGCAAGCATCTCTCCCTGCACTAAGTTCACTGGAGAATGGCAGAATCCAAGATGGCTGAGGCTATCTATAGGGCTGTGACATCACAGGGCTGGCTGCTGATTGGCTGTATGCATAGCATTGTGGGTAATCCCTTGTTCCCACAGTTCCTTGCTCCATGTCCTAACACGTGCAACAGCCATTGTAGGGGGAAAAAAAGTGATTCGTTGCCACGAATCGTCAGGAAATTCGGATTCGGTGCGAATCGAATAATTCCTGAAATTCGGCTCGAATTCCACTTCGTCAGCCTTGATTTGCTCATCTCTACAAGAAACCTAAATAAGGTCATCAAATTACTTTTAAAAGCAAAATTCAAATAAAAAAATGTTAAATTACTAACAAATATAAGTAAACAAACTAGTAAGACATAAACATTGCCTTACACTTTAGGTCGTTCAACTTTTAAAACTTTCAGGCAACTTTAGTTCTGACTCTCTTGTATAACACATCTGTAATATCTCCACTGTTTTCTTGTAAGGCTTTGTAACATTTTTAAAAGGCAAAAACAAAAACTATGAGAGAGATTTATCAAAAGTGGTGTAAAGGAAAACTGGCTGGCTTAGTTTTCCATGGCAACCAATAAGATTGCACTTTTCATTTTCCCAAGGAGCTCTGAAAAATGAAAGGTGGAATCTGATTAGTTGCTAAACCAGTTGACCTTTACAACAGTTTGGATAAAGCTATCTCCTGAATGAGGTGCATATGGTAAAGTGCATGTAAGCTTGCATGAGCCAGTTTACCCTAAAGCAGTGATCAGCAACCTACGGCACTCCAGCTGTTCAGGAACTACAACTCACAGAAATGCTTCAGTTACTTCTATAGGAGTTAGAAGAACGGAGCATGTTTGCATGCAGGGACTAGGGAGTAGCAGCGCTACCGATCCTACTGGAATCGCGTAAGCGCAGAGCGATATCCCGACAGTGAAGTGAGTAAAAAGAAATCTTGGTGTAATTTGCTTGTGTGACCAGCAGATAGTGCATGGAACTGCTGTCATTATTTCTATACTGTAGCCGCACACGCCGGCCGCAGACAGGACATCATTGCAACCCTTTATGAACCGCCGCGCCTGACTGTGCACAGTGCATCTCCGGTTACCTTAGGAATTAATCACACTGTGCACAACCTACAAAACGCAGCTAGTATGACATAAAGCTCAGACTCAGCACAATGACATCTACAGTAGTTCTGCAGACTGTGGGTGCAAAAATATACTGTTCTGGAGACAAAGTGAAGGTTTCCAAATGACGCCCACCGCACTAAATGTACATGGAATAGTACATACTGTATATGAGTAATTGCTTGCGCTGCTTGTTTCTGCAGGGGAATAAGAAGAAGGATCCCGGCAGTGCTTGATGCTTAAGCAGTATGTCTTTTATTTCATAGCGTAAACAAGTTTTTTACGCTATGAAATAAAAGATATACTGTTTAAGCATCAAGCGCTGCCGGGATCCTCCTTCTTATGCTCGTGGAGCGGCTCTCCTTCCCTTGGCAGCGCTATCACGCTGTGGTGCTGAGTCTGCCGACCTCTTCAATTGCTTGTCTCTGCAGGTCACAATGTTTTTTTAAGCCATGTATCTATCTACAGTATCTATCTATCTATCTATCTATCTATCTATCTATCTATCTATCTATCTATCTATCTTTCCTTATCGTCCAAAGGCAGCACAACACAATGGGTTAATGTTTCCCTCCTCCCGTCTAGGACAGAAGAAAATGATTAGTAAATCAGACTAATTAACCCCCTATAAAGGAGTGCACACCCACAGGATAGATGTGTTTTTTCTTCTGTCTAGGACAAAGAAGCTCACACATACAGAGGCTCCTGCTGCTGCTGTGAAGGCCAGTATGGTTGTCAAGCCTGATATTATATAACTGGAAGTGTCTTCAGATTATACCATGAAGTGCCATAAGAATGTCCGGTGTGGTGTCTCCTGGACCAACGACTGACATGTCTGATCTGGAAGTGTGTATCCAGAGTTATATGCAGGTTATAGAGCTGGAGGTGTCTCCTGACTAACCGCTTAACGTGTCTGATCTGGAAGTGTGTATCCAGAGTTATATGCAGGTTATAGAGCTGGAGGTGTCTCCTGACTAACCGCTTAACATGTCTGATCTGGAAGTGTGTACCCAGAGTTATATGCAGGTTATAGAGCTGGAGGTGGTCTCCAGGAATTAACTGCATTCATACCATTCTGGACGTGGTTTCCAGATTTAATTTCCCCATCAGGTGTTCCATGGGAGCTGAGATCTATCCTGGAGTGTTCTGGTAAGTTCTCATATGCAGCGGATGTTCCTAAACTACTATTGTCTGCGGCCTACCATGTCTGACATATTTCTATGTTTCAGGCTCTCCAAGCACTAGAATGGCGTAATCACAGCAGCTTAAGGACCTTGTGTCCTGGAGCAGCTCTTTTGTGACTGTATGTGTGAGCGGAATGTGCAGAGTAATCCATGAATCTTGAAGATGTCTGCACCAACTATGGACAATATAGGTAATGTCTGCACCAATTGTGTGGTGCAGAGGTTGTGGAAGGATTTACTTCTCAGCGGTCAGAAGCTTTTGCTCCAGTGTGCTGCCGCCGGCCACTCTGCGGCCTATCCATGCGTGCTGCCGCCTGAGCATGTGTGCTGCCTGCCGCCGGCAGCTCCGCGGCCTACCAAGCGTGCTGCCGACGGCCCACTCCGCGGCCTACCCATGCCGTGCTTCCGCCGGCCACTCCGCGGCCTACCATGCGTGCTTCCCCGGCCCACTCCGCGGCCTACCATGCGTGCTGCCGCCGGCCCTCCGCGGCCTACCATGCGTGGCTGCCCGCCGGCCACTCAGCGGCCTACCATGCGTGCTGCCCCGCCGCCACTCAGCGGCCTACATGCGTGCTGCGCCGCGCCACTCAGCGGCCTACCATGCGTGCTGCCGCCCGGCCCTCAGCGGCCTACCAATCGTGCTGCCGCCGGCCACTCAGCGGCCTACCCACTGCGTGCTGCCGCCGGCCACTCAGCGGCCCTACCATGCTGTGCCTGCCGCCTGGCCACTCAGCGGCCTACCATGCGTGCTGCCGCCGGCCACTTCAGCGGCCTACCATGCGTTGCTAGCCGGCCGGCCACTCAGCGGCCCTACCATGCGTGCTGCCGCCGGCCACTCCAGCGGCCTACCATGGCGTGCTGCCGCGGCCACCTCAGCGGCCTACCATGCGTGCTGGCCGCGCGCCACTCAGCGGGCATACCATGCGTGCTGCCGCCGGCCACCTCAGCGGCCTACCATGCGTTGCTGGCCGCCGGCCAACTCGCGGCCTACCCATGCGTGCTGCCGGCGGCCACTCAGCGGCCTACCATGCGTGCTGCCGCCGGGCCACTCAGCGGCCTACCATGCGTGCTGCCGCCGGCCACTCAGCGGCCTACCATGCGTGCTGCCGCCGGCCACTCAGCGGCCTACCATGCGTGCTGCCGCCGGCCACTCAGCGGCCTACCATGCGTGCTGCCGCCGGCCACTCAGCGGCCTACCATGCGTGCTGCCGCCGGCCACTCAGCGGTCCTACCATGCGTGCTGCCGCCGGCCACTCAGCGGCCTACCATGCGTGCTGCCGCCGGCCACTCAGCGGCCTACCATTGCGTGCTGCCGCCGGCCACTCAGCGGCCTACCATGCGTGCTGCCGCCGGCCACTCAGCGGCCTACCATGCGTGCTGCCGCCGGCCACTCAGCGGCCTACCATGCGTGCTGCCGCCGGCCACTCAGCGGCCTACCATGCGTGCTGCCGCCGGCCACTCAGCGGCCTACCATGCGTGCTGCCGCCGGCCACTCAGCGCCCCTACCATGCGTGCTGCCGCCGGCCACTCAGCGGCCTACCATGCGTTGCTGCCGCCGGCCACTCAGCGGCCTACCATGCGTGCTGCCGCCGGCCACTCAGCGGCCTACCATGCGTTGCTGCCGCCGCGCACCAGCGGCTCCTACCATGCGTGCTTGCCGCCGGCCACTCAGCGGCCTACCATGCGTGCTGCGCCGGCCACTCAGCGGCCTACCATGCGTGCTGCCGCCGGCCACTCAGCGGCCTACCATGCGTGCTGCGCCGCCACTCAGCGGCCTACATGCGTGCTGCCGCCGGCCACTCAGCGGCCTACCATGCGTGCTGCCGCCGGCCACTCAGCGGCCTACCATGCGTTTGCTGCCGCCGGCCACTCAGCGGCCCTACCATGCGTGCTGCCGCCGGCCACTCAGCGGCCTACCATGCGTGCTGCCGCCGGCCACTCAGCGGCCTACCATGCGTGCTGCCGCCGGCCACTCAGCGGCCTACCATGCGTTGCTGCCGCCGGCCACTCAGCGGCCTACCATGCGTGCTGCCGCCGGCCACTCAGCGGCCTACCATGCGTTGCTGCCGCCGGCCACTCAGCGGCCTTACCATGCGTTGCTGCCGCCGGGCCACTCAGCGGCCTACCATGCGTGCTGCCGCCGGCCACTCAGCGGCCTACCATGCGTGCTGCCGCCGGCCACTCAGCGGCCTACCATGCGTGCTTGCCGCCTGGCCACTCAGCGGCCTACCATGCGTGCTGCCGCCGGCCACTCAGCGGGCCTACCATGCGTGCTGCCGCCGGCCACTCAGCGGCCTACCATGCGTGCTGCCGCCGGGCCCACTCCGCGGGCCTACCATGCGTGCTGCCGCCGGCCACTCCGCGGCCTACCATGCGTGCTGCCGCCGGCCACTCAGCGGGCCTACCATGCGTGCTGCCGCCGGCCACTCAGCGGCCCTACCATGCGTGCTGCCGCCGGCCACTCAGCGGCCTACCATGCGTGCTGCCGCCGGCCACTCAGCGGCCTACCATGCGTGCTGCCGCCGCCACTCAGCGGCCTACCATGCGTCTTGCCGCCGGCCACTCAGCGGCCTACCATGCGTGCTGCCGCCGGCCACTCAGCGGCCTACCATGCGTGCTGCCGCCGGCCACTCAGCGGCCTACCATGCGTGCTGCGCCGGCCACTCAGCGGCCTACCATGCGTGCTGCGCCGGCCACTCAGCGGCCTACCATGCGTGCTGCCGCCGGCCACTCAGCGGCCTACCATGCGTGCTGCCGCCGGCCACTCAGCGGCCTACCATGCGTGCTGCCGCCGGCCACTCAGCGGCCTACCATGCGTGCTGCCGCCGGCCACTCAGCGGCCCTACCATGCGTGCTGCCGCCGGCCACTCAGCGGCCTACCATGCGTGCTGCCGCCGGCCACTCAGCGGCCTACCATGCGTGCTGCCGCCGGCCACTCAGCGGCCTACCATGCGTGCTGCCGCCGGCCACTCAGCGCCTCAGCGGCCTACCATGCGTGCCGCCGGCCACTCAGCGGCCTACCACTGGCCACTCAGCGGCCTACCATGCGTGCTGCCGCCGGCCACTCAGCGGCCTACCATGCGTGCTGCCGCCGGCCACTCAGCGGCCTACCATGCGTGCTGCCGCCGGCCACCACTACCATGCGTGCTGCCGCGGGCCCTACCATGCGTGCTGCCGCCGGCCACTCAGCGGCCTACCATGCGTGCTGCCGCCGGCCACTCAGCGGCCTACCATGCGTGCTGCCGCCGGCCACTCAGCGGCCTACCATGCGTGCTGCCGCCGGCCACTCAGCGGCCTACCATGCGTGCTGCCGGCCACTCAGCGCCTACCATGCGTGCTGCCGCGGCACTCAGCGGCCTACCATGCGTGCTGCCGCCGGCCACTCAGCGGCCTACCATGCGTGCTGCCGCCGGCCACTCAGCGGCCTACCATGCGTGCTGCCGCCGGCCACTCAGCGGCCTACCATGCGTGCTGCCGCCGGCCACTCAGCGGCCTACCATGCGTGCTGCCGCCGGCCACTCCGCGGCCTACCATGCGTGCTGCCGCCGTCCGCTAGTGTGCATGCTGCCGTGGTCAGTGGAGTCCTGCCCTATTGGGTAAAAAATAAAAATAAAAAAAAATTCCACAATACTCCTCTTAGGCTAGTTTTCATATTGTCATATTGTCTGAGGGATGGATAGAAGAGTATTTCTATGTTTCAGGCTCTCCAAGCTCTAGAAGGGAACAGAGACATCATAATTTTAGTATTTCGTCAGTCTCCTGGATAGAATCTTGTATCCAGGTTACTATCTTTAGTGGAAATTGCCCCCCCAAGGCAAATAATTAGACCTTTCATGAGCCTTATATGATGGTTCTTTCATGTCTTAATAGTAAGATCTTGACCTCTATCCCAGGGAATTCTGGGTGTTTTCAAGAGGGGTTGCACCACCGAGACCAACGGTATGATGGAGGTTAGACCTGACATGTCTAATCATTTACCTTCTCTGAAGAAGTTTGATTGTTTTGCTGTTTATATCAGTATGCACCAGCAGGTTGTTTTTATGGCCTAGATTCCATATTCACTTATATCACATTACTGCTACCCATCTCAGGTTCTCAGTGCCGGCTCTCACCAGATTTGTCTTATCTTCAGTTAACTGACCCTTAGATTCCAGGTAGACTCTAGGAACTGGTTGCTTGGCTCTCACTGGAGCAGATCCAGAAATAGAGGTGTATGTGATGCGTAAGGTCCCATCACCAAGGGCCAGTGGAGTAACGGGGAATAACGGGAGCAGGCCAGGTAGCCTATCGCCCACAGCAATATCTTAATAGGGCTCCCCCAGCATCTCCTGTACATCCGCCACTCCTTTGCTGGTCAAGATTGCTATCAGAGCAGCCCAGAAGCCTCTCTGTCCACAAATGTAAAAATCCCTGACCTCTTCGATAGAAGCTCTGGCCATTATTCTACATTGCTAAACAGCTTTGTTCAGGAAGAACCAAGGTTTATCAAGCCTGGGTCATCTTGTGGTAGTAAAGCCAGAATCTTGAGAAATCCTGTTGGATGGCTTTGTCCGGAGTATACTGAACAAGTTTGTTGTTTCTGGCTGTTCCAATAGCACTGGTCGGGAAGTACTCTTCCCCGTTCAATGTATTCTGAGGGTTCAGGAGAAGGGGTTAAGTAGGTCTCAGTTAAAGTCTCAGCAACTATATCTTTATCACATCATATGTAGATGGGGTATCCCATTTAGAGGCAATGGGGTCAGTCTCCAATACTAAGCTCAATTTTTCTGCTCCTGAATCAGGTGGATCCATCAGAAGAATAGATGACAGGAATTGTTCAATCAAATTTTCCTCTATTACCCTCATATCCTGAGTGTTCAGGGAAGTGGGAAGTGTGGCCATAGCCATAGTGCTCATCTAGCCTGGAGGGCTTGATCCCTCACTGGTACAATTTGCCAGAGGAAATTATTGAACATACAGTCCAGCCAGTTCTTCACGACCAGGCAGGCCTACAGCTTCCACACCAAACATGCTCAGTTCATAGCCTAGAATTTTTTGGTTCAGGACTGAGGTGGTGGTGGAAAACTTTCTTTTTCCAGTTTAGGTTGCATTTCAGGGCTGCCACTTATGCCTTTGTGCATTCATGCTTTTTCTTCAATTTAAATTAATTGTTAAGCCTCCAATTCCAGCCTGGAATCAGGTTGTTCTTTACACCCTGGTTAAACCTCTTACAGAAGCTCCTCTAAGGTTCATATTTGGGAGGTTTATTTCTGTTGGCAATTTCATCAGCCAAGAAGATGGTGGAAATACAAGATCCATATCTCAAGGTTCATCAAGAGGACTCTCCTTTAAGGTTGTTGCTCTAGATCCTTCTAGATCTCTCATCTAACATGAATGTACGTTAAGAAATTCATCTTTCAGATTCCTCATTCAGCTGATCAAGACAAGCTTCATCTACTGATCATTGGAAATCCAGGGTCCTTCAGGTCGGCTGACCAACAGCTTATAGAGAAGCATAAAAACCCAACAAGCCTACTCTGCTTGGATTAAGAATACTGCTTCTAGATTTTAAGTCACTCCAGTTACCGGATTGAGTTACAACACACTCAACCCTGTCCACTTAGTCACTTGGGCAGAGAGAGAGAGAAAAAAATATCTAATATGAAGAGCCTCTACATGGTCGTCTCCATGCATCTTTACAAAATAATTAAGTTGAGGTATCGGGTACTTGCAATATAGCCTTTGGCAAACAAGTGATTATTAGGCTGCATTTTGGACCCCCCCCCTGGCTTATTACTGCTTGTCAATTCCCATTGTGTTGTGCTGCCTTTGGACGATAAGGAAAGATGAAAATTTGCTTACCGAAATTTTTCTTTCCTTTAGTCCAAAGGCAGCACAACACAATGGGTTAATGTTTCCCTCCTCCCGTCTAGGGCAGAAGAAAATGATTAGTAAATCAGACTAATTAACCCCCTATAAAGGAGTGCACACCCACAGGATAGATGTGTTTTTTATCAAGCAATAACTTTTACAGGGAGGGATACTTGTGCTGCCTTTGGACTAAAGGAAAGAAAAATTTCGGTAAGCAAATCTATCTATCCTATGTGCACATGATACAGCATCTACTTGACTGATACTGAAATGTACTGTATAGTATGATTTCACTTACTGTATCCTCAGATTAATAGTGGTTCGTAAGGCAGACGGAATCATCCCTGCAGGCCTCCTGTAGAAAGAATGGCTGTGGTGAGATTGCATTACAGTACATGGTAATTTTACAGAACAACACTGGTCATGGGCCATTGCTTTTATCCAAATATATACTCAGTGCATTTGATATAGCATTCATATTCATGCCATGCCTGAGTGTTACCTGGCCTAGTCTAATATGGTTACTAAGGAAGGGCGATTAAATATTACTGTACTTCATACTGGAAATGTCAACGACAATATCAACCAAAAGCCGTACTGTATTTCACATTCACATCATAAAATCAAAGATCGCTATTGTGTCCCAGACAATAAAATGAGGCAAAATGTATATTTCTCCAGTCACAACTGATATAATCAGGCATGTTACAACGTCAATAATTCTAGTCCCTATATACTGTATGTCACTAGTGGTCACCCAAAGCCTCCTTCACCCAGGCTTTTTTTGGCATTAAAAACATATGTAAATATGCCATCATTTTATGTTTAAATGTTTAAAGTAGAGGAGTTTATTTTTTCAAGACACTTTTACCTGCATTTTTTTGTTGTTGTATTTTTAAAAAATTTAGTGTTTTGTATATTGCACGTCCTATGGTGAAGTTTATGGGAAGACACTGAAAAAACCACCCAGAGCTTACTGAAGTTTGAAAAAATAACACTGACCACCCCCCCAACCCCACCCCCAATAAGCCCACCACAATGCTTCATATAGTGCATTTTTCTCAGACTATAGACTTTAATGTAACATGTGAACACCATGTTTTTGGGCAAGAAAAAAAATGCCAAGAAAGATGCCATCAGGCGGCTGTGTTCTTCCAGCCTACGGTTCAACCAATAACAAAATGCCAGTACGACAGTAGTTAACATTTCCAGACCAAAGGAAAATTAGTAATTAAGTGCACGGTTTAGAAAAAAGGCACTTATATACTATATCTATAAGATTTAAAAGGCAAAGCCTTCTGTTTTTCATTCTGGGATGGACAATATACGGTTCTGGCGACAAAGCAAAGAGCCCAAAGTTTCCAAATGACACCCACCGCGCTAAATGTACAGGTACTGTACAGTACATGGAATAGTACAGTACAGTATATGAGTAATTGTCCCGAATCTTTGGCCACAGTACTCCATGGGAAAGCAGCGTTCTGCAGCGGCCAGACACCAGTTGCTGCATCAGCTCAGGCTGTAGTAGAAGGTCGGTTTCAGTAGATCCCACAGACTGGAGACAGGGGAGAGGAGCGCTAATGTTCTGGGCACCTCTCCGACATAACCAAGCCTGATGTCATAACCTAAAATTGTGTTTTTGCCGAAAACAACCGTTAAATAATGCTGTGGTCTCTAGATTCAAACCACAATCCTTGTGCAATATGCATTTAACTATTTGCTGATAAAAGGAAATCTGATTTATACAGTAAATGCTGTCACGGTACAGAAGAAGAAGCAGATCCGGCCGGCGTGACCATCGGCTCTACCAATGTGACTACTGAGAGCTTGTAGATGAAATACATAAACTGTGTACTGTAATCTGATTACACCACTGGAGCGACAGCTGCTTCCATTACAGAGGTTATCCCATCAATCGATTTCCTACAAAAAGTCCACAAAGGCTGTTACCCCCTTAGCACTGGACTGAGATGCCTGATGTTTGTAAGAGGCAGGTGCATCTTAAAAACTCTCTGCGCCTACTAGAGTAGGCGCAAGTTCGCACAGGTCCAGCAATTGAGCTAGCAATATCGCTCGTATCGCAAGATGCAGTCCACAAAGGCTGTCTTCTGATATAAGACATTCTGAGAACTAGACAATACATGTTGGAAGTTCAGGATTAGAGCATGATCTGTAAGCATGCTGGCTGTCATAATAAAAGTTGGGCATTTTAGTGCTGGGAGCAGATTTAAGATATATATATTTTTTTAAAAAAGGACAACATCCCTGCTCCCCAACAAAATAGGACTGCCATTTTCTTTTCTGGCCAATCCTTTTATACCAGGAGGTGTATTTCCATTGGTTCAATAAGTCACATGCCCTCCCCTGGCCAATCACAGTAAAGTTCCCACGCTAATAAGGTTAATTGCCTTTTGCTTTGACAAGCTGTCATCACCAATTAAGCACCTACTGTAGTTTTATGAATGAAACCTAGTTTTTACTGTGATTGGCCAGGGGAGGGCATGTGACCTATTGAACCAATGGAAACACACCTCCTGGTATAAAAGGATTGGCCAGAAAAGAACATGGCAGTCCTATTTTGTTGGGGAGCAGGGATGTTGTCCTTTTTTTTTTTAAAAAAAAAATATCTTAAATCTGCTCCCAGCACTAAATGCCCACTTTTTAGCATGACAGCAGGCATGCTTAAAGATCATGCAAAAAATCATCCCAAAAAAAGTGCGCCTATAAACACAAGCTGTCACTTAAGGTATATCCTTCTAACTGTGCGTTATATCACCGTAGCCAGCGAGTGTTCATACAGTATACAGAGCGGAGTCATGTACAGTACTGTAAGTGGCTTCTGCGCAATGAACCAGACATAAAAGGTGCCACACTGTGCTAGAGTACTGTATAGTACGTACCGCTCTGTTTCCTGTCCCTCATGTAAGGAGGCCGGTCTTAGGCCATCCTCTCCTTTGCTTGATTGACAATATATACTGTAGGAATGCTTGTATCAAAACTCAAAAATAGAAAAGAAGAAGAATAAAGAAAGAAGAAGCTCTTTCCTCCAACAGTATATCCTGTGGTGCTTCCCATTGGCACTCTTCTTCTCCAAAGTGTGCTGTCTCTAGTACTGTATGAGCGACAGTACTGTAATCTGCATACTTTCTCCCAATGAGCACAGCCAAAAAATAAGATCCATCCACCGCTTTCTTTTTTTTTGTTATATGTTTTTGCTAAGTCGCCACACAGATACTGTAATAAGACAACCGAGCGGCAAGCAATAACAGTAGTATTTTCCAAACATCAGCGACATGTTATCTGCTTCATTTCCTTTAGGAGAATTTATTTACTTTGCGATCACAGAGTTTTTTTCTTACCTGCATCTAATTTTAACATTAGATTTATTCTTTTTTATTTTAGTTTAGCCCTAGTTTACCCTGCAGAAAGAGAAATTAAAAATATTGCAACTCTTGTCATTAGACAGGGCTTGGAATTGCAGCGCAAATAAACCCTATTCATCGCAATAAACATGAACTGCAATTTTACAGCCAATACACAAGAATGGCGCTGTTTCCAGAAATAAGAAAAGTAGAACTTTTGCTCTAATCCTCAACTACTTCTAAAATTATTTCACTGAGGCTCAAGAACTGAGATTTACAGCAGTTTTTTGTGTTTACAGTACAGTAGGAGGGAAAGAATACAAGTAACATAAAGACAGATAAAAACAAATATTCGGCCGTTAAAAGAAACTTATTTCTGTTTTACAAACGGGTTTCTTTCTTATATGAAGGACAGAAATTGTACTGTAGCCTTGGTTTAATGTGGAGCTGGATTAAACAGAATAGATGTAAATGAAAATGTGAAACTTCAGCTTTTAATATTTTTCTTACTCTGAAATAAAAAGATATAAAAAGCAAAAAAGGAAAAATAAATCTGACATAAGAAATAGAACATAAAATGGGTTAATATATAGCAAAATAATAATTCAAGGGGTCATCCCGGAAAATAATGCCTTGTAAGCAGGCACCCTTGGTTGCATCTGAAGTGAAGTGAGAAAATGTCCGCAAGTACCGTGGGTAGGTGACCTGTGTATGTACAGTATAGGCAGGCTTTGTGATGCACTGTGCCAGTTTCGTTTTGTTTTAGAGAGGACTTCTGTAAAATTAATGGGCCCATCCCCCACATTCTCCATCCATTGTTCTCAGGCGCAACTAATCACAGATAACAAATATCAGGAGGCACAGCTCCCCACCCCACACCAAGACTCTATTCACTTGACAACGTGGGGGATGGGGGCAGTCATTTTACAGAAGTCCTCTCTAAAAAAAAAAAAAAAAAATGAAAAAAAAAAACACACATAGGAAATAATGCCTTTTTTTATGTAAAGAGTATGAATTGTGGCTTTTTGGAACGAACCTGCAGATTATCTAACCCCACTCCTGTCATTATAAAAAAAAACTGCTGTAAATCTCAGTTCTTGAGCCAACCTTCTCAGTGAAAAGATTTTAGAAGTAGTTGAGGATTAGAGCAAAAGTTCTACTTTTCTTATTTCTGGAAACAGTGCCATTCTTGTGTATTGGCTGTAAAATTGCAGTTCATGTTTATTGCGATGAATAGGGTTTATTTGTGCTGCAATTCCAAGCCCTGTCTAATGACAAGAGTTGCAATATTTTTAATTTCTCTTTCTGCAGGGTAAACTAGGGCTAAACTAAAATAAAAAAGAATAAATCTAATGTTAAAATTAGATGCAGGTAAGAAAAAAACTCTGTGATCGCAAAGTAAATAAATTCTCCTAAAGGAAATGAAGCAGATAACATGTCGCTGATGTTTGGAAAATACTACTGTTATTGCTTGCCGCTCGGTTGTCTTATTACAGTATCTGTGTGGCGGCTTAGCAAAAAACATATAACAAAAAAAAAAGAAAGCGGTGGATGGATCTTATTTTTTGGCTGTGCTCATTGGGAGAAAGTATGCAGATTACAGTACTGTCGCTCATACAGTACTAGAGACAGCACACTTTGGAGAAGAAGAGTGCCAATGGGAAGCACCACGGGATATACTGTAGGACAGGGGTCGGGAACCTATGGCTCGCGAGCCAGATATGGCTCTTTTGATGGCCGTATCTGGCTCGCAGACAGGGCTCCTACCTGTCTATGGGAAGGATGCATGCACCGCGCTCCATCAGGCCACGGTGCACGCTGATATTGGTAGTTCTTTGATGGCCTGATAAGCATTGGCGGCAGTGGTGAGCGGCAGGGAGCATGGACTACATTTCCCATAACTCCCTGCATAGCCGCGCCGTCTGCAAGCACGCACCTGCGTCCCCTAGTGAAGCGGCATCTGCCTCCTCCCGTGTCTCCCTTGGACGTTCCAGAAACCCCTGGCTGTGCTGCTGCTTTGAAGGTGAACATTATAACATGGAAATTGTTACACAGCCTCATGGTCAGCAGCAGTGAGCTGCATCAATAAAGGGGCTGTGTAATACAGTGTGTCCCACCAACCCCCCCTTCCCACTTCACCCCTGAAAATAATCCCACATAATCCATTATATAGCCCCCCCCCCAAAAAAAAAAAAAAAAAATATGGCCTTAAAAAACATCTGCCACCCATATTACACTCTTGTGGGCTTTAAATTAATCTCTTGTGGGCATAAGAAACTGATTTAAAGGACCACTATCAGGGCAAAAATCTGTTCTGAGCGCTTCTTTACAGCTCTGGAGGTCTCCCAGAGCTGTAATAAAGCGCTCAGGAACGGCGCCCGTGCTATATGTTATTGGGGCGCTAGCCCCTGTTTTTACCTTCTCCCATAATGCAGCGATTCCACCCGATGACGTATCTGTGTGGGATCGCTGCATATACTTTCACTCTAGCACGCATGCGCCGCCGGCTCTGCCTCCTCGGCGCTTGCTGAACCGAGGAGACATGAGTTTCATAACCCCCTCCATTTATATTCGTTGTGCTCCGCAGCTCTTACTTCCGCGTTGAACCGTGCATCTTACGTCGTGCTGCCACTGGTGCGCATACGCTGCCAGCAGATTCCATTTACCTCTATGGAGAGAGAGGGAGCAGCGTGACGTAAGATGCAGGGATCAACCCGGTAGTCGGAGCTGCAGAGCACAACGAATATAACTACATATTCGGCAGATACCGATCGCTGCTAGTTCACTCTTGGGGGGCTTTAAATCAGTTTCTTATACCCCCAAGAGATGATTTAAAAGCCCCCAAGCATGAAATATAGGTGGCAGAAGCTCACAATGTAAGTTATTTATTTAATTTTTTTACTGCTAATTACCATTGTTTCAGTCCAGTTGTGGCTTTATACAGCAGGGAGGAGCATTCCTTGCTGTACTAAGTGAACATTGGAGCGATTGATCTGTCAATGGCCCTTTAAACATTTTGTACGGCTCTCGCGGAATTATATTTCAAAATATGTGGCGTTTACGGCTCTCTTAGCCAAAAAGGTTCCTGACCCCTGCTGTAGGAGGAAAGAGCTCCTCCTCCTCCTCCTCCTCCTCCTCCTCTTCTTCCTCTTCCTCTTCCTCTTCCTCTTCCTCTTCTTCTTCTTCTTCTTCCTCTTCTTCTTCCTCTTCCTCCTCGTATATATTGTCAATCAAGCAAAGGAGAGGATGGCCTAAGATCGGCCTCCTTACATGAGGGACAGGAAACAGAGCGGTACGTGGCACCTTTCATGTCTGGTTTATTGCGCAGAAGCCACTTACAGTACTGTACATGACACCGCTCTATATACTGTATGAACACTCGCTGGCTACGGTGATATAACGCACAGTCAGAAGGATATACCTTAAGTGACAGCTTGTGTTTATAGGCGCACTTTTTTTGGGATGATTTTTTGCATGATCTTTAACCCTTTCAGTACCGGAGGTTTTTTCGGTCATGCATTTTCGTTTTGCGCTCCCTGCCTTCCAACAGCCATAACTCTTTTATTTTTCTGTTCACATAGCTGTATGAGGGCTTGTTTTTTGCGGGACAAGTTGTACTTTCCAATGCCACCATTTAATATTGCATATGGTGTAGTGGGAAGCGGGAAAAAAAATCCAAATCAGGTGAAATTGCAAAAAAAACGCTATTCCGCTACAGTTCTACGGGTTTCTTATTTACAGCGTTCGATGTGCATTAAAACTGACCCGTTATTTTCATTCTACTGGTCAGTACGAATCCGGCAATACCTAATATGTATAGTTTTTCCTGCGTTTTGATAGTGAAAAAAAATTAGAAAGTTGCCCTTTTTTTTTTTTTTTTTTTTTTTTCCTTGTCATATCTTGACCCCTATAACTTTTTGGTATTTATGTGTACAGGGCTGTATGGGGGCTCATTTTTTGCGGGACAATCTGAAGATTTTATTGATACCATTCTGGGGTGTGTATGACTTTTTGATCACTTTTTATTTAATTTTTTTTAGAAAAAAAAAGCGACAAAAAACGGCAAATCGCCATTTGGACGCTTTTTTCCGCCACACAATTCGCCGTATTGGATTTTTTTTTTATATTTTAAAAGTACGGGCGTTTTCGGTCACGGTGATACCCATGATGTCTATATTTAGTGTTATTTAGGTATTTATTTTTTACTTATACGGAAAGGGGGGTGATTTGAACTTTTATATCTTTTTTATTTTTTATATATTTTTTTAATTTTTTTTTTACTATTTGAATGCTCAAATATGAGCTTATATATTGTGGCTTTTTAATTTTCTTTATGAGCAATTATGGATTTACTAGAGGCAGTTAAATCCATCAATTGCTCATTTCTTATCCTGGCCTGCCATCTAGTGGCCAGAATAAGAATTGCACTTTGAAAACTGTAATCCTCACCAGCGAGGATTACAGTTTTCATATGGTGTACAGACACCCCGATTGGCCACACGGGGTGTCTGTACACCACCCGGAAGCGAACGCTTCCGGGTTTAGACGCAACTAGATGCCGTGATCACGTGTGATCACGGCATCTAGTCACCCCGGAAGACGCCGCCGATACAGTAGGTAGCGGCAAGTCTCTGCTGTTAGAAACAGCAGAGACTTGCCGGCCATGACGCCCGCCGCACCCGCGAGCGGGCGCCATGTGCCCGCATCGTACCAGCGCTGTACATGTACGGCGCCGGTACTGTAAGGGTTAAGCATGCCTGCTGTCATGCTAAAAAGTGGGCATTTAGTGCTGGGAGCAGATTTAAGATATTTTTTTTTAAAAAAAAAAGGACAACATCCCTGCTCCCCAACAAAATAGGACTGCCATGTTCTTTTCTGGCCAATCCTTTTATACCAGGAGGTGTGTTTCCATTGGTTCAATAGGTCACATGCCCTCCCCTGGCCAATCACAGTAAAAACTAGGTTTCATTCATAAAACTACAGGTGATGACAGCTTGTCAAAGCAAAAGGCAATTAACCTTATTAGCGTGGGAACTTTACTGTGATTGGCCAGGGGAGGGCATGTGACTTATTGAACCAATGGAAACACACCTCCTGGTATAAAAGGAGAGCCGGGAAGGAGAGCTGCTCCACGAGAATAAGGAGGATCCCGGCAGCGTTTGATGCGTAAACAGTATATCTTTTATTTCATAGCGTAAAAAACTTGGCTGCGGAGTGGGAGGGGGCGTGACCTGACCTGGTCGGGGGTGTGGTTTAGCGGGACTTTGGAGGGGGTTGCTTTTAAGTCCTTCTTTTGAGGGTGGCCTGAATTAAAGGTCGATACCATGGTAATTTATGAGGACACGCAATGGGTAGCAGAGGAAGAAAACATTGCTTCGCACAGGTATATTTAATTTAATTCATTTAGTGTTTCTGGTTGTTGTTGCAGAAAAAAAGTCAACCTCCCACCCACCCCTGCAGCTGACAGAAGTTGAATTTTAGCTTCATTTTTTCAATCCCCGTTGGCTGCGGAGTGGGAGGGGGCGTGGCCTGACTGGATTGGGAGCGTGGCTTAGCGAGACCTGGGGCGGGGGTTTTAGTCCTTCTTTTGGAGGTGGCCTGAATTACAGGTCGATTCCATGGTAATTTATGAGGACACGCCATGGGTAGCAGTGGAAGAAAACATCTTTTATTACTACTGAACGTCTTAGTCTAAAATTTGTGTATTTCATCTATTTCATTTTTTCAATCCCCATTGGCTGCGGAGTGGGGGGGAACGTGACCTGACCGGGTTGGGGCGTGGCTTAGCGGGACCTTGGGGGGTTGCTTTTAAGTCCTTCTTTAGGGGGCAGCTTGAATTACAGGTCGATGCCATGGTAATTTATGAGGACGCGCAATGGGTAGCAGTAGAAGAAAACATCTTTTATTACTACTGAATGGTCTTAGTCTAAAATTAGTCTAAAACATAAGTTATATTTATGGTAACCTGAATACCCCTTTAACAGTGTCATCCACAGTGCTCTGCCCCTTTAAAGCAGCGAATAGAAATGGCTGAGCTCCTCAGCTGGATGCTAATTACCTGGCTAGGTTGTTATGCAAAACCTGAGTGCATTTGAAAATGGCAGTTGGAATTTGAAGTGAAATGCTCCCAGACTAATATTGGCTAATGGAGATCATATTTTGGGAATATATCATGAACGGTATGTCCTAGAGAGCTGAGACCTGGTCTTAAACCTTCCCGGACACCTGATGTACCTGTGTGCCGAAGTTGGTGAAAATCAGTCCAGTAGCATAGAGAACAGACAGACAGACGGACAGACAGACACTCATTTTTATAATATTAAGAGATGTACTATTCCATGTACATTTAGTGTGGTGTTGTAAAGGGTTGTAAAGGGCATCTGTCAGCATTTTTGTACAAGCAATTACTCATATACAGTATGTACTATTCCATGTACATTTAGTGCGGTGGGCGTCATTTGGAAACCTTCGCTTTGTCTCCAGAAACGTATTTTTTTTGCACCCACAGTCTGCAGAACTACTGTAGATGTCATTGTGCAGAGTCTGAGCTTTATGTCATACTAGCTGCATTTTGTAGGTTGTGCACAGTGTCATTAATTCCTAAGGTAACCGGAGATGCACTGTGCACAGTCAGGCGTGGCGGTTCATAAAGGGTTGTAATGATGTCCTGTCTGCGGCTGGCGTGTGCGGCTACAGTATAGAAACAATGACAGCAGTTCCATGCGCCATCTGCTGGTCACACAAGCAAATTACACCAAGAATTCTTTTTACTCACTCTGAACTCGCGATTCGTTACCAATGAATCACAAAAGCAGTGAGCGGTTGCGCTGCTATATCTGTAGTTTCACAGCAGTTGGGGTGCCAAAGATTGCTGGTCCATGGCCTAAAGGATCATTTGGCGGTTGCAATGAGAAAAGTGAGCATATCCATATGCTCAGAACTGAGGCTAGCCCTGTGCTTTGATGCTATGTTTCCTGCTGCAGAAAACAGATACTATGATGGCGTGGAAGGAATACACAGAAAGGAATTTGCCAGCTTTGCTGGTACTGGATAACGTGTTTCATTTGTTTTCCACCATGACAACGGATTTTTTTTCTTGGATACAGGCAGGGGCGTAGCTAAAGGCTCATGGGCCCTGGTGCCAGAGTTCAGCTTGGGCCCTTCCCTCAGTGCTTTGTGGCCAGGGGCAGGAAAGCACATAGCCTTCATGCTGCCTAAGACAAACATTGAAATGACACCTCTCCCATGCCAAATTCTTGACCTAACCGCTTCCCTCCAGCCAGAGGTTTAACTTGACCAGCATGCACTTTCCCTAATACCAGTGTCTTCTTATGTGGCAGAAGAGCCTTTTGGACCCCTCAGGCTCCTGGGCCCGGTAGCGACTGCTACCTCTGCACCCCCCTATAGCTATGCCCCTGGATAAAGGATGTTGTACTAAGTACATCAAGACCTCCATCTGTACAGATTGACTCAACTGCTGCTCCTTATCCTCTTCATCACTGAAGCTGGACTCTGATGATCCCAGTATGTTCTGAAGGAATGATGTGGCTGTGGCATGATGATCCTTGGCATGCTTTGCTGCAACAGGGTTATCTTCTTGTCCTCTTCTAGAAGAAGCTCCATCATGTTCGCTGGACTGTGTCATTTCCTTTTTGGCAACAAGTGCCATGGTCTGTACTGTGCTTTGGACCTTGAATGATTCATGAGCAGACAAGAACTTAAGTTTCTTAAATCTGGGATCCAGAGCAGTGGCAATTAGGGCAGAGTTTGAAGAATCAGGTTGAAACGTAGACAGTTCTTGCCATCTTGTTGTGATCTGTTCTACCACATGAGACTGGTATGGCCTTAATGGTGCAGTCTCAAAAGTTAAATCCTATATGGACTTCTTTAAGTTCTGTACTAGCTGTGGAAGTGTAGAGAGGGTAACATTCTCCGGGCCCTCAGAAACCCTGTAGCTCCTTCAAGATAATATAAAGATAAATAATAAAGATACTCCCCAACGTTAGTCCACACTCCTTGCGCTGCAGGTCTATCGGTGAGTTCACACCATAAGCCAATATTGGAATAAAGAAGATGACCGCGCTGATTCAATATAGAGAAGATTCCAAGCTTTCCAGGACCAAAGTAAATGAGTCAATATAGGCCTGGCTTAGCTCCTTAATCAGGCAGTGCAAGGCAGTGTTTGATGAGTTCTTGCCATCTTGTTGTGATCTGTTCTACCATATGAGTCTGGTATGGCCTTAATGGTGCAGTCAGGGGCGTAGCTAAAGGCTCATGGGCCCTGGTGCAAGAGTTCAGCTTGGGCCCCCCCCCCGCCTAATACAGCGCCCCATACCTCTTACATCCAGTATAATACAGCGTCCCATACCTCTTACATCCAGTGACGTCTCCTTGGATGTAGATCTTCTCTTTCCTCATCTTCTCCTTTCAGACCAGACGCCATTTTTCAGCCATTTCTCATCTCTGCAGTTTGACAGAAAAAAATCTTAGTTTACTACTTTTCCATCATCCTCCCATCTTCTGGACAAATCATCCTACCACCCCCAGTACTGTGCCACTAGTACCACACAGATAGTGCCCTTCAATAATTATTGGCACACAGTGTCCTAAAATAACTGCGCCCAGCAAATAGTGTCCCGTAATAGTGTGAACATAACGTCCCCCAGAAATAACTGCGCTGATGCTGTGCCAGGGTGCCCCCCACAGTAATAGTGCCCCCCACAGTAATAGTGCCCCCCACAGTACTAATGTCCCCACTGTGCCCCAGAAGTAATAATGCTTCCAATGTGCCAGTAAGAAGTGCTCCCCACCCATAGATGCCCCCCAAATTATGTGCCAGTAAGAAATGCCCCAATAATGCGCCAGAAGTTCCCCCCATTGATTCCCCCTCAAAATCATGTGCCAGTAAGAAATGCCCCCAGTGCCCCCATGTGCTAGTAAAAATGCCCCAGTGCCCCCTTGTGCCAGTAAAAATGCCCCCATGTGCCAGTAAAAATGCCCCCAGTGCCCCCATGTGCCAGTAAAAATGCCCCCAGTGCCCCCATGTGCCAGTAAAAATGCCCTCAGTGCCCCCATGTGCCAGTAAAAATGCCCCATGCCAGTAAAATGCCCCCAGTGCCCCCATGTGCCAGTAAAAATGCCCCCAGTGCCCCCATGTACCAGTAAAAATGCCCCCAGTGCCCCCATGTGCCAGTAAAATGCCCACAGTGCCCCCATGTGCCAGTAAAAATGCCCACAGTGCCCCCATGTGCCAGTAAAAATGCCCACAGTGCCCCCATGTGCCAGTAAAATGCCCACAGTGCCCCCATGTGCCAGTAAAATGCCCACAGTGCCCCCATGTGCCAGTAAAAATGCCCACAGTGCCCCCATGTGCCAGTAAAATTCCCACAGTGCCCCCATGTGCCAGTAAAAATGCCCACACTGCCCCCCATGTGCCAGTAAAATGCCCCCAGTGCCCCCATGTGCCAGTAAAATGCCCCCATGTGCCAGTAAAATGCCCCCAGCGCCCCATGTACCAGTAAAAATGCCCCCAGTGCCCCCATGTGCCAGTAAAATGCCCACAGTGCCCCCATGTGCCAGTAAAAATGCCCACAGTGCCCCCATGTGCCAGTAAAAATGCCCACAGTGCCCCCATGTGCCAGTGAAATGCTCACAGTGCCCCCATGTGCCAGTAAAATGCCCACAGTGCCCCCATGTGCCAGTAAAAATGCCCACAGTGCCCCCATGTGCCAGTAAAATGCCCACAGTGCCCCCCCATGTGCCAGTAAAATGCCCCCAGTGCCCCCATGTGCCAGTAAAAATGACCCCATGTGCCAGTAAAATGCCCCCAGTGCCCCCATGTGCCAGTAAAAATGCCCCCAGTGCCCCCAATTAGGCTACGGTCGGTGACTGCTACAATTAAAAAAAAAAATAATTAAAAAAAATTAACACTTATACTTACCTCCATGGTGCTGACAGCGATGCGATGCAGGCCTCTTCCGGCCTGTGTCCCGCGATGTACGGCTCAGGCGGCGCGATGACGTCATCGCGCCGCCTGAGCCGGCCTCTGATAGGCTGCAGGCCCAGTGCCTGCAGCCTATCAGAGGAACGGGCAGGGGAGACGCCTCTCCCTCCCCTGCCCCAGTACAATACAGGCATCTGTATCGCCGTCCTGAGGACGGCGATACAGATGACTATGGAGATGAGCGCTTCCACAATGGAAGCGCTCAGCTCCCTCTGCCCCTATCTGTGTGCAGGGCCGCGCCGCACCTGGCTAATTGGCGGTGCGGCCCTGCAAGTGGCAAGGGGGGCCCTCGGGGCCCCCCTGGCTTAGGGGCCCGGTCGCAACTGCGACCGCTGCGGCCCCTATAGCTACGCCACTGGGTGCAGTCTGAAAAGCTAAACCCTGTATGGGCTTCTTTAGGTTCTGTACTAGCTGTGGAAGTACAGAGAGGGTAACATATTTGTGGCCACTCAGAAACACTGTAGCTCCTTCGAATGGCTCAAGGGCCTGGCTTAGCTCCTCAATCAGGCTCCACTGTTCAAGCTTCAGATCAAGGTAGTGGTGTTTTCCTCTAGGAGTCACTTCTGGGTCTGGGAGAGCAGCAGTCACTGGCCATCTTTGTTCCAGCAGTGTTGATAACATGTGATAAGTACTATTCCAGCACGTACTTACTTCATGCACCAGCATGTGTTATGGTGTGTCCATCTGTTGTTGCTTCTCCTTTAGCTTGGTGCATGCCAACTCACTCTTCTTAAAATGCTCAACAAAGCATCTTACACAAGCCACACACTTGGTGGTTCTTCAGAGCAATTTGCACAGCTAAGTTCAGGGTGAGACCTGCACATCGCACCGATGCCCATCCATGTTTTCCTGTTAAAATCTTCACTGCTGCTACAACATTAGCACCATTGTCATGGACAACAGCTTTGACTTTCTCTGATGGAATGGCAAATTTGGCAATAACATCCACAAGACATTCTGCAATATTTGCAGCTTTGTGTCTTTCTTCAAGGGGCATCGTTGTTAGGCTGTAGGACTCTATTTCCCAATCCTTCTCAAAGAAATGACACTTGACCCCCAGATAAGCTTCTGTAGCAAAGCTCGTCCAAATGTCAGTTATAAGTGCAATACTGTCAGTCTCCTTAAGAGTGTTCATCAACTTGCCTTTGATTTGTTCATACTTTTCCCCCATAAGTTTAATGAAGTAGGCTCTTGAAGGAAGAGTGTATCTTGAATTGAAAGTGGAAATCATCCTCTGAAAACCTTCGCCCTCCACTATGGATAGCGGGCACATGTCTGTCACAATCATGTTCAGAATGCTGTCTGTAAGCTCAGCTGCTTCAGTTGAACGTGATACAGCTGTCCACACATAGCTGTCCATACGTCGCTGTGATTTACTGAAAAAGAGGTTAAATAAACAATTATTATTACAATACAAAGCCTGTGTCTTTCACTAAGATCATATAAAATGTTTGCTTTACTTACCTTGGATTGGGTCCGCTCTGTGAACTACATGCGAAAACTGGTGAGTAGTTCAAGCATTGATGTTGTGCTATTACGGTAGGCTAGTTCGGCTTTACAATAGACACACTCTACAGTGTTTTCATTCTTTGTTAGCTTGAAATGATCCCAAACTTTGGACACTCTGTGCCGTTTTCTCTGTCCTGTCTCTTCTGTTCGCACCTCTGTCTCGCTATTTTCTCTCTTTTTCTCCATTTCGCAGTTGAAGTAAAGTAATACTTCTTTAGGTCTTGCCTCTTGCTTTGTGCAACTGTAAAAGTTGAGTCGCACCTTACCGGGGGGGGGGGGGCTCTGGGTAAAATAAGAATTTCAACAAAATATTTTTCATCAGTATTCAGAGCACAGATCATCAGATCAAACTGCCCCCCAAATCAGACCATCATATCTCAGCCATAGATAAGACCCCCCCAAGTCAAACAGCCTTGCTCTCAAATCAGTCCCCCCATGCTGCAATTTTGGACTGTAGTCATTTTTGGTCTGTGCAATTCTACTCCCTTGCACCAATGAAACAGAAATACAATAGTTAAAACGTCACTTAATTGTGTCGCTGCCACATACCTGTACCTGTATTTGGGTCCGCCAAAACAATTTTTTGCCATTATCACACGGAAATACAACAGTTAAAATGTTTCTATATTTCGGTCTGCCAAAACCATTTTTTCTGTTGTCACTCGGAAATACAATTGTTCGAGGAGAGACTCAAATAAGGGATGTGGCTGTGGTGTTGCTGGTGTTAGTGATGTTTGAGCTCCTGCTGCAGGGAGAGGACGTTGTTGATCTGTGTCAGCTACTTGCCTAAATGAAACACCTTCCTCTTGTGCACACAGGCAACAGGGCGTTCTACTTCATTTAGTAGGCCCAAATACCACTCTAAGAATGGGGAGGTCAGAACAAGTAGAGGCAGTAGTAGATTGGATGGCTTACAGTTAGGGATGAGCAGACCGCTGGATGTCCAGGTTTCAGGGGTTCGATCGAACTTCGTTTCAAAGTTGGTTTGACCCCAAACAACAAACCCCATTGAAGTCAATGGGGACCTGAACTTTAGGGCACTAAAATGGCTGTAAAAAAGTCATGGAAGGGGCTAAAGGGCTGCAAAAGGCTCCAAAGTGGACATAAGAGCAGTACAATTGCCCTGCAAACAAATGTGGATAGGGAAATGACTTAAAATAACATAAATAGATAAAAACAAAAAATAACAATCAAGAACCAAGAGGTGGAGTAGGAAGTTGACTAGGCTGTGGACATGGAGGTGTAGGTGGATGACGAAGAGGGGGTGGAGGACAAAGCCAATACTCATTCTGTTTTTGTTTTTTTTAGCTCAGATCTTGTGTCTGGCCAGAGAGGCTTAAAGCTGTTGTGCCTCGGCTTTGCAGTTTACTTCTTGCTGCTATTGGGGGTGAACTGCTGCTGGAAGTTTTAACTAAGCTGGAGAAACCAGAATTAAGAGTGGAATTTGCATTGAAGTGAAGGAGGAGCCGCGGGAAAAAAATCACTCTGGAGTACATGTTCTCTACAAGATCTTGAAAATACAAAAGGACAGCATCTTATGCCTGCAGACTTCTGGGAAATGCGTTTTTGTGCTAGTGCAGGAATCTAGTGGAGCTTGCCAGAACTTCTATATACATCTAACGCTGAACATCTCTCTCCCTGAGCTGGATGGTCTGATCTTCGCGCTGCTCTACACTGCAGGGGAGGTAGGACTTGTGGTTTTCTTGTATAGCCTATATGCTAAAGTGGATGACATTGTCCTATTTCTGTGAATGTATTGCTGAGAGATTAGATATGAGCAGAAAACTAAGAACTCTGATGATCTCTGGACAGCGAAACATCTCTTCTTTGTAAAATTTAAAGGAGACCCTGAAGGGATTCAAGGGTTGAATCATCTACCTTCTTCCTTTTTGATTGGGAGAGATAAAAGCTATTTACACTACAATAGAATGCCTCAAAACTGTAGAAAATGTAGATAATTTAGCAACACACAAGAGACCTGCTGGATTGATGTGGCCTTTTGCAGAAATTGTGGGAGCAGTGAGCACTCAACCATGGAGTGTGTTAATGATGTCATGTGGAAAAGAGGGCCATGTGTTCAGGAATTGCCCTGAGAGGAAAAAAAGCTGGGCAGACATTGTGGCTATCAAAAAAACTTCTCAAATCAGAGCCCCCTCCAACACCTGAGACTAGCTCCACAGCTCTGCCTAGCCCTGGGAAATCTGCTGTGAGAGCTGCTCGGAAATATGCAGATGAGCCTTTGACTAGAGCAGAAATTGTGAGTAAAGTTAAATCTGCACCAGTGCTTAAGGGGGCTGTGGGAGCACTTGCGGCAGAGTCAAATGTGCCATCAGACATCGAGCAATCTCCTGCAGTTATTAAAACTCTTGCTCTGAGAAAACCCGCACCTGCTAAATCTCCTCAAGATAAACCTGATCCTACTCAGGGCTGGGGTGAGGTAATGGAGCTGGAGGAACCTAGGAAAAGGAAAGAGGTGGAATCAAAAACTGACAACGTTCAAAGTAAAAAAAAAAAAAAAAAAACTGTTAAAACAAGAAGGAATAGGAAAAGAGGCAGTGAGCCTGTCACATCCCAAAAATATTTGTTCTTCTCCACCTGAACTCTCTGATTCTGAATGAGTGCTAATCTTAAATTTGCTGAATGAGAGAAGTGTAAAGAGTCCAGCAAGAACAGCTGCTTTTTTTTTCCTATCTGTAATCATTAAGCTATGACATTTTCTTTATTCAAGAATTCGGGATTGAGCATTACATGAACTATATGCTTATTTAAGGGAGGAATGGAAGAATGGTTCATCTGTGTGGTTGGGTGACAATTCTAATAAAAATTCTGGAATTGGGATCCTATAAAGACATTAAAATAACATCTTTTGTTGAAAGAGCGCTCTTGGTTAATGTGTCCATATATGGGTGAGACTTAAGGATTGTAAATATCTATGCCTCCCCACTGGTTGAAGAGAGGGCACAATTGTTGGAGGGACATTCAGGCTTTTCTCCCCTTTGATCCTGGGGGAGCTCTGAACTGCATAATGCTGGAGGAAAAGAGGCTAGGAGGAGGAGCAGCTAGGAGACCAGCGTGGATAAAACCAAGAAACAACTATAAGATCTAAACATGGACTTCAGATTAAAAGATGTACAGAAAGATCCTTCTGATCCTGGATATACGTGGCAAAATAGCCTTTGCAAATCCCAGATAGATTACCTTTTTGTAAGTGAATCCATCCAGAGAAATGTAATGCATATTGAAGACAATATCTTCTCTGACCATAAACTTGTTGGAGCCCTCCTACAGCTACCAGCAATCTCCAAAGGAAAACGGGTGTGGAAGCTAACCACCTCCATACTTGAAAAAGAGAAAGTAAGAACAGATTTTTTTGTTTTACACTAATCTAAGGAAATCCATAAGGGACTTTGAGTCTATATTATGTTGGTGGGACTATGCTAAGATACAAATTCTTTATTAAAGCATGCATTCAAGCAGCAAGAGAAAAAAGAGAATGATACAAAAAATACTTACCAAATTGAGAACCTGCTATCGTTTGAAGTAAGTGGGAGTTAAAATGGATGACCAAATCCTGATTAAGGATAAAGAAAGACATCCATAAAGCAATACAACTTTGGATGAATCCGAACAGAACCTCTTGTTAAGTAAGCTGACAATGGAAGAGCTTTTGAGTGCAATTAAGAGCTTCGCCAGGGATAAGACTCCCTGGGTCTGATGGACTCCCTGTGGAATTCTACCTAACTTTCCTTGAAGCCATCAAGATTGACCTGTTCCTAGTGTTTTAAGAAGTTTTTAAGAGTGAATTACTGCCAGCTTCATGGAGTGGTATTGTCACTCTCTTATACAAAAAAGGAGACATAAGCCATCTGGAAAATTGGAGACCTATCACCTTGCTGAACCACGATTATAAAATCATGTTAAAAAATTATTGTAAATAGACTTGAAGTGGTGCTTAAAAAAGTGATTCACCCAGATAAAGTCTGCGCTGTTCCAGGAAGACAGATATGGGCTAACCTAAATATAGTTCAGGGTCTCACACTCCTTTTTATGGTCAGTTTAAAGAAAAATTTAATTTCCTGAATTTTTTATCCAACAAATTGCACTTTTTTTTTACAGAGAATGTTTTAGTAGAGTTTTAGTCAATGGATTTTTAACTGAAAATGTGATCCTACACTCCGATGTCAAACAGAATTGTCTCCTGTCACCTATCTTATTCATTTGTGCAATACAACCTCTCCTAAGTATGATCAGGAAAGGGAAGATGATAAGAGGTGCACCAATTTCCAGAGGCAGTGGACATGAAATAAAAGTCAAAGCCTATATGGACGAAATAACCATCTTCTATAACTCTGCAGTATCTCTAAAAAGGGCAAACATACAACAGAATT
The DNA here is from genome assembly GCA_900303285.1 of Rhinella marina. NCBI lineage: Eukaryota > Metazoa > Chordata > Amphibia > Anura > Bufonidae > Rhinella > Rhinella marina. The sequence goes on along the minus strand of ONZH01018247.1, from coordinate 4,102 downwards.
ATTCTGTTTAGCTTTTAAACTAAACCTGAGCAAAAGTGACCGTTTCACCATCGGCACATGGAGTAATATAGAGACTCCATTGCTCCAGCTAGTCAGAAAAATAAAGATTTTTGTAGTTTGGTTTGATCAAAGAAATGACAGAAAGCTAAGTTGGGAAAATGATAAAGGGAAAATTAAGCAAAAAATTGACTTCTGGAAATTAAGAAAACTGACACTGCAAGGCAAAATACTGATTATAAAAGCAGTTCTTATGCCAGTATTGCTGTACCTGAATATGGTCTTTCCACCAAATCATATGACTATAAGAGGTTTGCAAAGGATGTTCTTCGAGTTGGAGCTCAAATTCAAAGAAATGAAAAAAGAGAGAAAATGTACAAATATTTAAAAAATGGAGGGAAGGATGTCCGAAGGATGTCCCGAATTTACAGCATTTTTTCTTAGCAAATTATTTCAGCGTATGTTTCAGGAGTATTTTTTTAGATATATCATGGACTTAATTTTTTAAAGTATGCTGCTGGAAAAACAAGTGGATTAATTTACCTTTGACTTCTCCTCTCATAGTTACCATACCAAAGCTTTAGAAAAAGCTGCTTGACTGTTTCATTTGGGTATTATGGACATTAACTGAAATGTGTGAAACAAATACCAAATTTCTAAAAAAAAAAGAGTCAATGGAGCCTGATAAAAACTACTCTTACAGAATTAGTCAAAGAATATGGAAGAATGTTAATGCTACTTACCTTGTAAATAAGTTAAAAGACATTGCCTGGATGACTGTTCATGAGTGTCTACTAGAGATGAGCACTTCATTTGGTGGTAAAAGGTGAATTGCGTTATGGATTCCGTTACCACGGACCATAACTCAATTTTATGATGGAATGCATAACGAAATGCCTTTACAGGCATTCCATTATTCATTCTGTCATAATAGAAGTCTATGGCCTGCATAGGATCCGTCCCATTTCAGTTATGCAAGAGAGTCCTCTCCTGCATAACGAAGACCAGAAGGATCCACTATGCAGGCCATAGACATCTATTATAATGGAATGAATAATATGCATTCCGTCATAGAATTGCGTTATGCTCATTGGTAACGGAATTCATAACGCAATTCACCTTTTACCACCAAACGAAGCGTGAACAAATTTCAAAATACAAAATTTGCTCATCTCTAGTGTCTACCAACCAAGTCTTTTCAATATTCTAGAACACTTAGCAGGAGTTGCCAATGTCGAAGGCAAGGGTGTCAAGGAGAAGGAAGGGTCCTCCATCTCTTTTGGAACTGTTTTTATACTCAGCAGTGAAAATGGAAAATGGTAGGAGAACTTTTTAAATTCTTGACTGGGCTAAAGAGACTTGATCATGAAGTTGTTCTGATCTGTATGGTTAATGATCTGTCAAAAGAAAAAGAGAGAATACTTTGGATTTTTGTAAACTGTATAAAGAAATCATAATGGAAGGTGAGGAATATTTTGATTTTCAAAAAGGACTTGATTGGAGAAAGGGACTGTCTAAAGATGGTACTGGGTGAGATGTATCGTTATTATTTGCTAGATATAAAGACATTTGGTCCTAGAATAGCAGCTTTTTATGGAACTTTGCATTATGGAATATGGAGGCTTGATTTGAAAATGATGAAATTATATTTTTTGTTTTTGTATTTTAATAAAAATATTTTTTTTTAAAACTTCTCTTATCAGTTTAATATCTGATGACCATATATCTAATGTATTTTTTAGGACAGGGAGAGTGAAAAAGATCTTGCCCTGTCCACTCCACTCATTGACCCACTCTGCTGTGGATTGCCTTTGTTTGTGACTGTGTTTGACAGACTCTGAGGCCCACCACTGAAATGTATTCTATCCGTATGGATACATTCAAATATTACCTGCTCACAGAGCAGCAAGATGCTACCAGATGATTGAATATGGGGGTCCCTGCAGCAATTTTGAGAAGGTAGATCCTGGGAAAAAGAGGATACTGGCTAGCTTTTCTCTATACCTAGAAGCCATCTCAGCTTTGATCCTGTCTATAATAATAAACTGGGTAGTTTCTTTAACCACTTCCTATCCGCCCATAAGATATAAAAGTCCGGGAAGTGGTTGTATATCTCTGAATGGATGTTTCGGTACGTCCATTCAAATATAGAAGCTGCATGCTAATCGTGCAGCTTCTGTGCCAGGGGCCCGCTGTCAGTGACAGCAGGGTACCCCATAGAGAAGGCAGGAACCGTTCCCAGGAGTCCCTGCCTTCTAGATCGCTGTATACACAGTGCTCAACGAGCACTTTGTATACAGATAAGGAAGCGATATGTGCGCTGAGGCCGGGAGAGTGCAGGAGCTGCCGGGTCTTTCATAGACCTCGATCAGCACTGAGGCTGTACAGCATAGTATTATGCTGTACAGCCTTTCTGGGGGTGTGTTTCCCCTTTAACTGGGGCTACTATGTCAGCCCCAGTTACAGGAGAAATCAATAGTGTAAAAAAAAAAAAAAAAGTTAAATGTCCCCCAGAGGTCTTGTATGACCTTATGGGGGACACAAAGTGTAAAATAAAAAATTAAAAAAATAAAGAGTATTATAAAAAAAAAGTTTCACATATAAAAAAAAAATTTCCTCAAATATGTAATTTAAAAAATGTTACAAATAAATAAATAAAATAGAGATATTTGGTATCACCGCGTCCGCAACAACCAGCTCTATAAAAATGTCACATGACAAACCCATCAGTTAAACACTGTAAAAAATAAATAAATAAACATTATGCCAAAACAGATTTTTTAATTACCTCACCTCTCAAAAAACATAATATCAATCAATCAAAAAGTCGTATGTATCCCAAAATGGTAGCAATAAAAACGTCACCTCATCCTGCAAAAAATTAGCCCCCACACAAGATCATAGCCAGAAAAATGAAAAATATATGGCTCTAAAAAATTTGCAGCACATTTTTTTTCTAAAAATGCTCTTATTGCGTAAAATGTAAAAAAAAAGTTTGGAATCGTTCAGTCAACCGGATCTATAAAAATATCACATGATCTACCCCATCAAGTGAACAGTGTAAAAAAAAATTTGAAAAATGACATCAAACTGCTTTTTTTGTGACTTAACCTCCCAAAAATGAGATAAAAAGTGATCAGAAAGCCAAATGTACTCCAAAATGGTGCCAATAAAAAGCACAGCTTGTCCCGCAAAAAATAAGCCCTCACACAGCTCAGTCCACAAAAAAATTAAAAAGTTTGCTCTCTTAAAAACCATGACAGAAGATTCCATGTTAGAAAATGCAGATGCCGTTCCTCCCCATCCCCAAATAACAGTTTACAACCATTGTATTCAGGAGAAAATGGGGAGCAAATTGTGGAGGGATATTCTCCTGTTCTGTTTTGTGAAAAAGAAAGTTTGGGCCTAATGCACCATTTTTTTGTAAAAAAAAAAAGGAATTTTTCATTTTCACAGCCAAGGCTTATAAATTGTATGAAACGCCTGTAGGGTCAAGTGCTTGCTTCACCCCTTAAAAATTACCTGGGTGGTGTAGTTTATAAAATGTGGTCACTTTTTGGGGGTTTCCATTGTGGGGATACCTCAGGGTCTCTTCAAATGCAACATGGCGTCCAAAAACTATATGGCGCTCCTTGACTTCTGTGCCTTTCCGTGTCCCCATACAGCTGTATACGACCACATGTGGGGTGTAAACTGCAGAATCGGGGTAATAAATATTGAGTTTTGTTTTGATGTTAACCCTTGATGTGTTACTATTTTGCTTTAATTCCTGTGGAATACTTAAAGGGTTAACAAAATTTCTAAAACCAGTTTTGAATAGTTTGAGAGGTGTAGTTTCTAAAATGTGGTCATTTATGGGTGGTTTCTATTATGTAAGCCTCACATAGTGACTTCAGAACTGAACTGGTCCTTAAATAAGTTGATTTTGCAAATTTTCAAATTGCTTCTAAAATTCTAAACCTTCTAAGGTCCTAAAAAATTAAAATGACACTACCAAAATGATGCCAACATAAAGTAGACATATGGGGAATGTCAATTAATGAGTATCTTATGGGGTATCACTATCTGTCTTAAAAGCAGAGAGATTCAAATTTAGAAAACATTG
>ONZH01018246.1:0-11338 GCA_900303285.1 Rhinella marina | reverse complement strand
GTAATACTGTGTGTCTCACCAGCTTGGCATGGGTTCGTTCCTCGAGGAGACTATTAACTTATAATTGCAGAATAAAACCCATAAAACTATGAAAACGATCACTTACGTATATTTTATTGCTGTCAGTCGGTGATTAGTTTATCATGCCCAGATAATTGCTGTTCCTTGAGAAACTTGTGCATTTGGTCTTGGCAGCGGTTTATGGTAAGTGGTATCTGCGGACATCCTGAAGCTTTTGTGCACGGAGATCATTGTCCTTGCGTGTAAAGGAGAGACGACGCTTCGTCAGTGAGGGTGGTTATTGTGGATTACAGCACTCATTTAGTAAGAACATAATGGGACACTACTCATTTCGAGACTCATCATTTTCTGAGAAATCCCTTCCCTTGTTGAAATAGAAGCTTTGCCTCCAGCCGTGCAGAATAATGGCGGCCGGCGCCAGCAAAGGCTTTGACTTATGACCTCTGTGCTGTAGTAGACAACTAGCCAACCTGGATATAGACAAGACCATGGGAGCAGGAAGGGAGTTTGATATCGCAAAGACACATTTTGGTTACGCATTGTGGCGCTACTTGGCAGTAATTCGTGGACAGAGTGGGTTATAGAAGCACATGGATAGGAGTGGTCTTATGAGCAATGAAAAGGTGTCCTCGGTGGAGGCATTTAACAACTTAAAGGGAACCTGTCATCACCTTTATGCTACCCATACTAACGGCAGAATAAAGTAGAGACAGGTGAGTTGATTTCAGCGGTCTGTCATTTATAAGTTAAAAGTAAGTGGTTGCCGAGAACCAACATCACAAACATTACAGACTAGGCCTGGAAAAGAGTCAAATCTTCATGAGAAGAGTCATGGTTATTCATAAATTCTTGCTCTCCCTGCCCTTCTGCTGATTGACAGTTTTCTACCTAGTTTTCTCCCTTTCTCTCTAGGAGAGAACTGCCAATCATCACCAGATAGGTGGGGAGAGCGGAGATTCTGATAACCATGACTCTTCTCAAGTAGATTTGACTCTTTTCAAGGCCTGAGCTGCAATGATTATGATGCTGGTTCTCGGCAACCACTTACTTTTAGCTCATGAGTGACACACCGCTGAAATCAGCATTTCTGTCACTATTTTATACTGCCCTCAGTGAGGTCAGCATAAAGTTGATGACAGGTTCCCTTTAAAGGTGTTTTCTGGTTATAATGATTTGTAAGAAAATGCCCGCAGCCTGCCCCCCTGAAACAGAACACACTTACTCGCTTGCTCAGCGCCACTCCGGTCTTCCGCTGTCCCCATCTTCTGGTCCCTGCACTGGTTACATCCGGCGGTGCGATGGCCGTGGTCATATGCACCGCTCCAGACAATGACTGGCTTTAGCGGTGACGTGCTGCTTGTGGCCACATCACTGCTGGAGCGAGGTGGAGCAGGTAAGTATGACTCTTCTGTTTTAGCAGGCAGGCTGCGTGCACTTGCTTAAAAATCATTATAACCATAAAACTCTCTTATGGGTCCATTCACATGTTTGCAAGTGTTTTGCAGTCCGCAAATTGCGGATCTGCAAAACATGGACACTGGCCATGGGCGTTAAAAGAATCGGGTTAAGATACAGCAGTCTGAACCCAATTCGCTCAACCCTAGATGCAAGGTACCAGGAGCAGGATTCTAGGCCCATTGACTCCTGTGCACTATAAAGTATACAGTCTGTGGAACTCTGCGTGGAGTATTCCCCATCCTTTGGCTCTCCACTGAGTAGTTTTGAAACAGCTGGTAACTGCAAGATGGAGATTATATTGTCTGTATATTGCAATACTACTTCATTTATGCCCTATTCATTGCCCTATCCCTCCTGCGGTTACATACCCTAAGTCTGTCTGTGGTTATTCAGTCCACATGTGATGAATGTAAAAGGGGATAATAAGAGCCAGGATATGATGTGACTTGTCTTAGTCCTGAGGCTGTGGTGAGTAATGTTGTCTAACAGCCTAGAAGGTCTGGATTGCAGTTGTGTGCGGACATCATGTTCAGTAATGGACTCCTGGCCATATAGTAATATATCAGATAAGTCATAGGCTATTGATTTTCCAGGGAGGCAGAAGGGCTAATTAAAATGAATTGCCCATCAGATCCTCCACCATGACTTTTCACACCACCAACCGTTAGGGTTGCCACCTTTCTCAACAAAAAAATACCGGCCACATTAAGCCACACCCCAAAGGAGGTTTGGCTTTAGAGGCGTGGCTTAACAGAATTAACACTGCCATTAGTTCCCTCCAGTAATAGTAATGCCCCCAGTTAGAATAATGCCCCCATTAGTGCCCCTTCTCTGCTTCTGCAAAAAAAAGAACAAAAAAACCCTCACCTCCTCCATTTGCCTGTGCTGTGGTGAACACTCACTGCTGACTGGAAGCTCAGGACAGGACCTGTACTCCAGCGTGATAATGTCTTGCAGGTCCTGTCCTCCAGTCAGAAGCGAGTGTTCCCCGCAGCGCGAACAAATAGGGGAGGTGAGTTGTTTTTTTTTTTTTTTTTGGTTTGTTTTTTTAATTAACACAAGTGGAGGGAGTTAGAGGCTGTACTAATGAGTGCTCCACAATGGAAGCGGCTCATTAGTAACAGGCCTTGTAGAAAAAAAAATTACCAGCACCGGCAAGGCCACTAAAATATTGGCCTTGCCGTTGAGTTACCGACCAAGTGGCAAGTTTGGGATGTGTCTGCGATCTTCTGTGGGGCAGTACTCTTAGTTATATTGGTGAAAAAACAGGTGACAGACTCCCTTTAAAGATGTTTTTCGGGGATGCATTTTTTAAAGGGTTCATAGGTAAAAAGAGTTCATGGGTAAAAATAAAAAGTATTTCTCACCTCCCAATTCAAACGCTGCTTTGATACCTGCTTCTCCCTCTTCCTAGCTCAACCAGGAAGTTGCCCACTCAGCCAATCACTGGCCGGAGTGTTGACCTGCCTCAGCTAGAGATTGGCCAAGTGGTCATTTCCAGCCATTTCCTGTTTGGTAAGCCAGGAGCAGGAAGTGGAGAGCAGCAGGGACCAGAGCATTGTTGGACCAGCAGAAGTAGATCAGTAAAGTGAGTAATGCTTTTTTTTTTTTACCCATTCTGGGCCTTCTTAAACAGATTTTATTGCCAAGGACGGCCCATTTTGAGCATTAGACAGGTATTTTTTTATTTCGTTATTGGATGCATAGTACTAAAAGCCAGTGTTGATGGGCAAAGGTATCTGTTAACAATCCCTATTCTATTTTGGGACTTCTCTATTAATTCTTTTTATGGACTTTATGTTTTTGAAGCTTGAGTTAAAACAACAAAAAAGATGAACTGACCTTGTATTGTCTGTATTATAGGTGTAAATACTACAAAAAAGGGAAGAAACTTTGTTGGCATAAAAGATGAATTCAACAACAGCACTGGGACCTACGGCTATAAAGTGAATGAATTTGCAGAGAAGGTCTTGACTGGTGGCCTGACCAGAGTCTTCCTCCCTTTAATTTACATCATTGTCTTTATTGTTGGATTGCCAAGCAACGCCATTGCGTTTATGGGTGTTTTTTTCCCGAACCAAGAAGAAGCACCCGGCGGTGGTCTATATGGCCAACTTGGCACTGGCCGACTTAATGTTCATTATCTGGATCCCGCTCAAGATTTCATATCATCTGAATGGCAACAACTGGGCCTATGGAGAAGCCATGTGCAAAGTCCTGGTGGGTTTTTTCTACGGCAACATGTACTGCTCGATACTTTTCATCACGTGCCTGAGCGTTCAGAGATATTGGGTGATTGTAAATCCCATTTCCCATACCAGGAAGAACACCAAAATAGCGTTAATTGTATCTGGAGCCATATGGATCATAATCATGTTAAGCACCATTCCGTTATATCTGATCGATCAGACCGTCTACGTCTCCAACCTCAACATCACCACCTGCCATGATGTCTTGCCAGCGAGCGTTCTGGCTAGCGATATGTTCAGATACTTCCTCTCTCTTGCCATTGGGCTCTTTTTCTTCCCGGTCATTCTCATGTCGGTGGCTTACGCATTTATGATTAAAACCTTGAACGACTCTATCACAGATGAAACCATTGGCAAAAAGCGAAAACGGGCCATCATGCTTATCGTTACTGTGCTGGTGATGTTGCTTGGTGTGTTTCTGCCCAGTAACATCTTGCTCTTGGTAAACTATGCCATTATAAAGGAAACCCACGTTGGTAACATGTATGCCTTCTACATTACGGCCCTTTGTCTCTCAGCTTTGAACAGTTGCATTGATCCTTTTGTCTATTATTTTGTGTCCAAAGACTTCAGAGATAATGTCAAGAACACGTTCCTCTGCAGGAGCGTCAGGACTGTGGAGAGAATGCAGATCTCATTTAGCTCTATGAAATATTCCAGAAAGAGCAATACTTACACCAGCTCGTCCAACAACACAAAACCAGCAACTGCTAGAGACGGACCCTGTAGGAACAAGTTCTGACTAGAAGACTTGGGTATTATATACCTTTTCTGTGTGAGAATGCAGGCCCTCCCAGCCACGGAAGCTGATCATGTACAAATGTTACCTTCTGAGATGCTAATGAGATCTTTTAGTACGTGGAATCTGTTTGAATGCATTGTGTTGTGTGGAGGTATTGTACATGTAGAAAAGCCCAATTGTAATGAGCCTTAATGGGATCAATTCTCCTTTCCTTATTACTAGACACTGGAACTGATCCCATGAGAGAGACTGTGCCCCCTTCTTTCTTCATCTGGGGTCCATTATCATTCTGATGAGGTGGGTGGGAAGCAAATTCCACAAGTTTGTGAGAACTGAGCTTTAAAGGGTCCAACCCTTTACAAGTGATAGTCTATCCTTCAGAACATCACTGTGCAGGGGTCCAACATCCTTCACCCCCGCCAGTCACCTGTTCACCACTCCATCTGTTGTGCACTGGACAGAGCTGGTTACCTATTCACTTCCATGGGAGCAGCACTGCAGTAACCAGTCCACTGTACAACAGATGGAGCTACTGCAGAACAGCGCAGGTTGCAGAGTTTCGCACCTCCACCGATTAGATAGCGGTGACCAATCCTGAGGATAGGCCATCACTTGTTGCAGGACAACCTCTTAAAAGTGAATACCCATCTTCTAACCCAAATGTGATACAATTTTGGCTGTCTGCACCATCACTAGGCCACTGTTTGCTGTTTTAATATGTAGTTGAATGTTAAAACAGTAAGGCTCCATTCACACGTCCTGTTTTTCTTTCCTGATTCGATCCTGATCCTGATCTGGATCCATTCATTTCAATGGGTCCTGAAAAAATCAGGATCGAATCAGGAAAGAAAAACAGGACGTGTGAATGGAGCCTATGTGTAAGCTCCCCTTAGGGTTAGCTGCAGGCTGACACAACTTTATCCTCTAACTCTTGTCTATTCAGTGGACTTTGATCTCTACAGAAACATACAATATATTACAAAACTAATCTGCACCTAAGGTTATACCTATTAAGATTAAAAAAAAAAAAAGGTTGTACAAGCACTTTACACTACGTGCCGTCATGCATCTGTTGTAATTGGCTTCTGATCTGTAGAACTGAACACAGGTTGTTTGTCTTCACAAATTTACTTCTATCGTGTTGGCCTCTGTTCTGGAATTGCTCCGGGGCCTCTTCGTGAGCTCCGGTTTCACAGCTTTTCATCTGAAGCTTGGAAATGATAACTGAACTCTGTAAATATGGATAACGCAGAAGATAAAAACGATCCTCCATGACGGAGTATGCTGGAAATCTTTACTACAAGGCGAAACCAAAGGGAATGTCTCAAGTCTGGTTGTCCACCATAAAGTATTTGACATGTCCTAGTTGATGTTTAACCTTCTGAAGTTTTTACTGTATGCTTGTCATTGTTCCCGTGACTTATCAGGTAGACCTATTTATTTTCCAAGTTTCGGCATCAGACACAGCTCCTCTGTGCTCCTGCCTGTGTCAGATACCAGGCTGAGAATAATAATCTGCTCTGCTTCAGGCATAGAAAATAACTAAAAGTAAGCTAAATAAAAAAACACTGAGTACTTGTTTAAGGTTCCAGAAGGCAAAAGTACAGCCAAATAATTCTCTGAGGTAATAATGACTGCAATCAAATGTGAATTTAGTAAAGGAAACCAAACTTTCTGCATAACTGTTAGCTCTAACCTGGCTGGATCACCCCTGATTTCATGTGTTAATATCACCAGATGTAGTGGAATAGGCCCAAACTAGAAGACAACGTGTTTCATACTCTTTACTATCTCCTCACGATAGACATCAGTCACGGTGCAGTATTTTGGTGCAGAGATGTTCTACCTCTGAAATACAAGTCGAGTCCATCCAATATGTCAAGGCACTTCCATTTGTCTCTACAACCTCATTCTGACTATCTAAGGATGGCATTGGGGTTCATTGAGAAATATATGCAGTTATAATGTAGAATTATTATGAGATTATGTATTTGTTTTCATAAACAATGTGAATTTTTGATATTTTTGTTGTGTGAACGTTATATTTTTTAGCACTGCTGTTTATTTTTATATTTCTGTATTTAGCATGCGAGAAACTTTGATGTGTACATAAAATGTTATAAAACAAAGCTTGTTTCAATTATTTATTTTGCAGGCGGCCCTCCTAAACATAACCACAAGTGAGAAGTGGACTTTCTAGTTTGTCCGCATGCTTTGAGTGATATTTTTTTTCCTTCTATTTACCTTTGCATTTATTAGCGGTATAATGACCGCTTCAGAGCTGGGCATTCTCAACACCTTCCGCCTAAGAATACAATGCTCAGCAGCACCTGTAGTAGAAACAAGAAGACCTAGTCAAGAAGGTCAACAAGCCTGTCGGGAAGAGGGAATTATTTGCATGTAAAGATTTACCCATTTATTTAAAAAGTACATATTGATGAACATGAAAAGCTAAGGTTGCTGCTCCCAATTACACAAATGTGACGGGGCCAAATAGGCAGATACTCATTGACCCTAATGTTCTACAGTAGGTCTGCTTTTGTCTTTATCGGAGTTTCAGGTCAGCCAACAGCTATTGAATGTGTGTTGGATTGTCTACTCCTTTTCCTGATCAGCGGGAGTCCAACACCCTGCACCACAGCCGATTAGCTGTTTCAGGGTAGTTCTAACACCAGAAGTTGGTCCCCAAACTACATAGTTCTGTCTATTGTGAAGTGGACAGTAACTGCAGCGCTGGTCCCAATAGGGTACCTGCACACTGTGCAGATTCCCTTGCAGAAAATATGCACAAAATCTGCACCAAAACCTCATAAATCTATGCTATTTATCACAGATTCTCATGCTATTTTTCTGTTTATGTAACGCAACCCATTGAAGTCTGTGGGCAGGGGCGTAGCTAAAGGCTCATGGGCCCTGGTGCAAGAGTTCAGCTTGGCACCCCCCCCTTCCCTCAGCACTGGTGCACCTAGCTTTTCTGCTGGCCAAGTCAAAAATTGAACCCCCCCCATGCCAAATTCTCACCCTAACCCTTTCCCTCCTAACATTACGTATATCACTACAGAACATACAGGGTAAGGCTACATTCACACCACATTTGTATTTGCGGCCTCCGATCCGCATATTTTGCGGCTCAGATGCGGACCCATTCTCTTAAATGGGTCAGCAGAAAATGCGGACAGCACACTGTGTGTTATCCTCATCTGTATGTCCATTCCTATTTTTGTCCATTCTGCGGACAAGGATAGGCATTGTTACAGTGGATCCGCAAAAAAAATGGATGCCATAGGGAACATCATCTCTTTTTTTTTTTTTTTTGTGGATCTGCAATTTGCAGACCGCAAAACACAACGTTCGTGTGAATGTAGCCTAATACAGCGCCCCATACCTCGTACATCCAGTGTAATACAGCGCCCCATACCTCTTACATCCAGTATAATACAGCGCCCCATACCTCTTACATCCAGTATAATACAGCGCCCCATACCTCTTACATCCAGTATAATACAGCGCCCCATACCTCTTACATCCAGTATAATACAGCGCCCCATACCTCTTACATCCAGTATAATACAGCGCCCCATACCTCTTACATCCAGTATAATACAGCGCCCCATACCTCTTACATCCAGTATAATACAGCCTCATACCTCTTACATCCAGTGTAATACAGCGCCCCATACCTCTTACATCCAGTGTAATACAGCGCCCCATACCTCTTACATCCAGTGTAATACAGCGCCCCATACCTCTTACATCCAGTGTAATACAGCGCCCCATACCTCTTACATCCAGTATAATACAGCGCCCCATACCTCGTACATCCAGTATAATACAGCGCCCCATACCTCTTACATCCAGTATAATACAGCGCCCATACCTCTTACATCCAGTATAATACAGCGCCCCATACCTCGTACATCCAGTATAATACAGCGCCCCATACCTCTTACATCCAGTATAATACAGCGCCCCATACCTCTTACATCCAGTATAATACAGCGCCCCATACCTCTTACATCCAGTATAATACAGCGCCTCATACCTCGTACATCCAGTATAATACAGCGCCTCATACCTCTTACATCCAGTATAATACAGCCTCATACCTCTTACATCCAGTATAATACAGCGCCCCATACCTCTTACATCCAGTATAATACAGCGCCCCATACCTCTTACATCCAGTGTAATACAGCGCCCCATACCTCTTACATCCAGTATAATACAGCGCCTCATACCTCCTTTCAGACCAGACGCCATTTCTCATCTTTGCAGTCTGACAGAAAAAAATCTTAGTTTACTACTTTTCCATCATCCTCCCGTCTTCTGGACAAATCATCCTACCACCCCCAGTATTGTGCCACTAGTACCACACAGAGAGTGCCCTTCAATAATTATTGGCACACAGTGTCCTAAAATAACTGCGCCCAGCAAATAGTGTCCCTGACAGTAATAGTGTAAACATAACGTCCCCCAGAAATAACTGTGCTGATACTGTGCCAGGGTGCCCCCACAGTAATAGTGCTCCCCACAGTAATAGTACCCCTGACAGTAATAGTGCTCCCAACTAATAATTCCCTCCCAGAGTGCACGTGTTAGTAATAGTGCCCCCAACAGTACTAATGTCCAATGTGCCAGTAAGAAGTGCCCCCATAGTGCACCCCAATAATATGCCAGTAACAAATGCCCTGAGTGCCCCCAATAGAGCTCCGGTCCGTGATTGCACCAATAAAAAAATAAACACTTATACTTACCTCCATTGAGCTGGCAGCGATGCGATGCAGGCCTCTTCCGGCCTGTGTCTTGCGCTGTACGGCTCAGGCGGCGTGATGATGTCATTGCGCCGCCTGAGCCGGCCTCTGATAGGCTGCAGGCCTAGTGCCTGTAGCCTATCAGAGGAACGGGCAGGGGAGATGCCTTTCCCTCCCCTGAGGACGGCGATACAGATGACTGTGGAGATGAGCAATTCCACAATGGAAGCGCTCATCTCCCTCTGCCCCGCCGCCGCCGTTGCCCCCAACAGTGACCAGGGCCATGCCGCGCCGCCCCTTGCCTAATTGGCAGTGCGGCCCTGAAAGTGGCAAGGTGTGCCCTCGGGCTTAGGGGCTCGGTCGCAACTGCGACCCCTATAGCTACGCCACTGTCTGTGGGGAAGCCACTCTAGAGAAGGTGCAAAATCACACAAAGAATTGCCATGTTGCAGATTTTAAACTGCACACAGCAGGTCAATTTCTGCACCTAACTCTCATTCACTTTGCCAGTACTGTATTAAGTCTTATTCACACGTCCGTGTCTGTGCTCAAATCCGTGAGCAGGTGGTCAGTGATGCATCCGTGAAGCTGTCCGTGAAGGATCCGTGTTGGGTCCGTGTGTCAGTGTTTTGCTGTCCGGGTTGCATCTGTGTTTCACTGACACTGAACAGCTGAAAAATAATTTTCAAAGCATCTCTTCTTAATGATCCGTTAAACACGGATAGCATCCGTGTTGCATCCATGGTTTTCACGGACTCCTAGACTATAATTGGCGTGAGGGATCCGGAACACAGATCAAGATAGGACATGCATCCGTGCTGAAAACACTGACCCACGGACCGTGATGAAACACTGATGTCTGAATACACACATTCAAATGAATGGGGACGTGTGCTGTCCGTGAAACACTGACGTGTGAATGAGGCTTTATAAGGGTCCATTCATGCGACCGTATTTTCAGTCCGCATCCAATCTGCGTTTTTTTTTGGGCAGATCAGATAGGGCCGCAAAGATGCGGACAGCACACCCGCATCTGCCCCCTAAACCGCAACAAACCCACAACTTTGTAAAATCTGCACCTGCAGATTCGGTTGCGGAAAATTCCACCACATGGGAGTTCACCCTAATGCTACTCGACTGCGGGTTTACAAATAGCACGTGAGTGCGGGTTTACAAACAGAATTTACACTCTGATTTTTGCACGGATTTCTATGTGTTTCTGCACCACAATCCACACGTGTTACTTGCAGATTTTGTTGTGGATTTTTGATGTGTTTTTTACCTCCCGATCTCACCATTTGTATTTCAAAGGGTGAAATCCTCACAAACAAATGATATGCTGCGGATTTCAAAATCCATACGGCAGGTCAATTTCTGCACTGAAAAGTACACAGGGATTCTACATGACTTTGCTGGTACTGTATTACATTTGTTTGTTTTTTTTCCACGCCAAAAAAAAAATCCAGGGGAGAGAATGGTTGGGCATGTTGGATTTCAACATGCACCATCCTTTTGTTCTCTTGGAGATAAGCCATCCATTAGAGATGTCTGCAGCGGTCTTCTCCTATTTACATCACACATGCTCAATCAAACAGGCATGTACATGGGAGGGATCAGGACAGATAGTAGATGGCTTAACGAACTATGGACAACCACTCATTTATGGCCAGCTTAAAGGGGTTATCCGGGAATTAATATTGATGAGCTATCCTCAGGATGGGTCATCAGTATCAGATTGGCGGGGGTCCGACACCTGGGACCCCTGCCGATCAGCTGTTAGAAGAGGCTGTACATCAGTCATGTGGCCTAGTTGCAGCTTGGCCCCATTCATGTCAATGGGCCTGAGCTGCAGTACCAATCACTGCCACTATACAGTGTACGGCGCTGTGCTTGGTAAGCCCCATGAGGCTGCCATGCTTACCAGGACTCCGTTGAGCTCTGCAGTTTCCCGAATCAGTTGATCGTTGTGATGCCAGGATTCGGACCCCCGCCGATGTAATATCCTGTGGATAGGTCATTAATAATATTGTCCAGACTGGGTTGTCCAGATTATTTTTTTCTAAATTCTCTCTACCTGTGAAGGTATCTATACTTACCTGCTCCGTGGCTCTCAGGCA
>ONZH01018245.1:0-11106 GCA_900303285.1 Rhinella marina | reverse complement strand
ACAGCAGATTTGTACCCATGAAACTGTCTGACCTATTACATGTGTGCTTGGCAGCTGAAGACATCTGTGTTGGTCCCATGTTCATATGCGCCTTCATTGCTGAAAAAATGATGTTTTAATATATATACAAATGAGCCTCTAGGAGCAACGTGGGCATTGCCTTTAGACCTATAGGCTCTGCTCTCTCTGTAACTGCCGTGCCCTCTTCACTTTTATGGAAGGGACCAGGCAGTAGTATACATAAAATCATAGATGGTCTTATCTGACCATCCCTTACATGGCTTGTGGCAAACTGCAGACGGGACTCCTTATGGTTTGATTTTAAAATGGCTTTCTTCTTGCCACTCTTCCATAAATTCTGATTTGTTGAGTACTTGACTAATAGTTGTCCTGTGGACAGATTCTTCCAACTGAGCTGTGGGTCTCTGCAGCTCCTCCAGAGTGACCATGGGCCTCTTGGCTGCTTCTCAAATTAGTGCTCTCCTTGCCATGTCTTTGTAGGTTTTTAGTTGTGCCATAATCCTTCCATTTTTGGACGATGGAACAGTGCTCTGTGAGATGTTCAGAGCTTGGGATATTTTTTTTATAATCTAACCCTGCTTTACACTTCTACGCAACTTTATCCCTGACCTGTCTGGTGTGTTCCTTGGTTTTCATGATGCTGTTTTATCACTAATGTTCTCTCACAAACCTCTGAGGCCTTCACGGAACAGCTGTAGTTATACTGAGAATAAATTACATGCAGATGGACACTATTGACTAATTAGGTGACTTCTGAAAGCAACCTGAAGTCACACTGGATTTTATTTAGGGGTATCAGAGTACTGGGGACTGAATAGAAGTACACACCACACTTTCCAGATTTTTATTTATAAAACATTTGAAAATCATTTATCATTTTCTTTTCAGTTCACACATACTTTGTTACTTTATGTTGGTCTATCGCATAAAATCCCAATAGAATACATTTAGGTTTGTGGGTGTAATGTGAAAAAATATGGAAAAGTTCAAGGGGTATGGATACTTTTTCAAGGCACTGTAGATAGATAGATAGATAGATAGATAGATAGATAGATAGATAGATAGAATAGATAGAATAGATTCAGTAGAACATTTCAGTTACAAAATGTTCACTTCTGCTAATCACTTCCACAATTCCCTTTTGTTGCTTGCATTAAGTTCCTGTAACAGGATTCACTTCCTCTCCAAATCGTCCTGGTAAATATAAATATTTTATGTATGACTAATACTAAGGAGGAATATTTTTGGATTTTAACTTTCAGTATTATAGTTTATTTTTCTATTCTTTTTCTTTCTTTTTTTTAAAGTACATACTGTTATAGTACTTTTATTAAACTATTTAATTTGGGACAGGTAGTCTACAGTGATAGGTGCTAATACTGGTAAAATAGATAATCTTTATCTACATTTAAAAACAATGAAATGGTGAAACAAGTTACATTGACAAGCTAAAGTATATATTACAGTAACAATATAAATATTGCCAGCCACAGTTTACCAGACTGTAGCAGGCACAATACTCTACTCATACAATTAACTAATACAATGCAACCCGGAGTATGATTCTGTCAGTCATACTGTACAAATTTTAACACTGTGTGTAGAAAAGTGCTGGTAGGGGTGTGTATTTCATCCAGAATTCAGAAATGCTGAAGGCAAAAGTAAGAGAGTGAAGAGTTTTGTGTAAAGTCAGTGCCCAGATGGGCAGGTGTTTATTTAATGTTTTGTGTTATGCTTTATGTGATGTGGCTTCACCAAGTGATAATTAACACGGATGCCATTGCCAAACCCATCACACGTACACATATCCCTACATCATATACATTGTCAGTAAAGTTTGACCTCAAGCAACCAGATATGCATTCATACAATGAAACCATACAATGACAACCAAAGTGTGACCATAAAAAGCTAACATTTCCCCCAGAGCAAGAGACACATTGTTCCAAGAGCTATACATTCATTGCACTGTGGACACTATAGATGTCAATGTTATGGGGGCTCTGTGGATGTCACTGTTATGGGGATGTTGTGGATGTCACTGTTATGGGGATGTTGTGGATGTCACTGTTATGGGGACGCTGTGGATGTCACTGTTATGGAGGAGCTGTGGATGTCACTGTTATGTGAGTGTTTTAGATGCCACTGTTATGGGCAATCAGTATGAAACATGACGCCACTGTTATGGGCGATCAGTATGAAACATGACAATTTACTCATGCAAAAAAACATGATTGAACCCAGGAATCATGGTCCATGTGTTGGCCATGGCTCCCCTGACCCAAACTGACTGTATTATAGTAATTTACTAGCAGAAGGGCTCGGCTTCACCTGGGTATATTTCATCTATTTCATTTAATGTTTGTGTGTGCGTTGAAAGATATCGACTGTGACCTCTACAGCACCCTGCCTCCTTAACAGTGACCTCCATAGCCCCCCACCCCTTAACACTGACCCCACCTACAGTGCCCCGTCTCCCTAAAATGGGACCAGTTGATAAGCACAGATGACCGCAGCACTCCAAGTCTTCAAATGCAGGAAAGGTTTATTCACCAACTGTATGACGTTTCGGCTATGATAAGCCTTTTTCAAGCAAGTGTACAACAGCGATACCAGACATACAGTACAGACCAAAAGTTTGGACACACCTTCTCATTCAAAGAGTTTTCTGTATTTTCATGACTATGAAAATTGTAGATTCACACTGAAGGCATCAAAACTATGAATTAACACATGTGGAATTATATACTTAACAAAAAAGTGTGAAACAACTGAAAATATGTCTTATATTCTAGGTTCTTCAAAGTAGCCACCTTTTGCTTTGATTACTGCTTTGCACACTCTTGGCATTCTCTTGATGAGCTTCAAGAGGTAGTCAACTGAAATGGTATTCCAACAGTCTTGAAGGAGTTTCCAGAGATGCTTAGCACTTGTTGGCCCTTTTGCCTTCACTCTGCAGTCCAGCTCACCCCAAACCATCTCGATTGGGTTCAGGTCTGGTCACTGTGGAGGCCAGGTCATCTGGCGTAGCACCCCATCACTCTCCTTCTTGGTCAAATAGCCCTTACGCAGCATGGAGGTGTGTTTGGGGTCATTGTCCTGTTGATAAATAAAGGATGGTCCAACTAAACGCAAACCGGATGGAATAGCATGCCGCTGCAATATGCTGTGGTAGCCATGCTGGTTCAGTATGCCTTCAATTTTGAATAAATCCCCAACAGGGTCACCAGCAAAGCACCCCCACACCCTCACACCTCCTCTTCCATGCTTCACGGTGGGAACCAAGGTAGAGTCAATCCGTTCACCTTTTTTGCGTTGCACAAAGACACGGTGATTGGAACAAAAAATCTCAAATTTGGACTCATCAGACCAAAGCACAGATTTCCACTGGTCTAATGTCCATTCCTTGTGTTCTTTAGCCCAAACAAGTCTCTTCTGCTTGTTGCCTGTCCTTAGCAGTGGTTTCCTAGCAGCTATTTTACCATGAAGGCCTGCTGCACGCAGTCTCCTCTTAATAGTTGTTGTAGAGATGTGTCTGCTGCTAGAACTCTGTGTGACATTGACCTGGTCTCTAATCTGAGCTGTTGTTAACCTGCGATTTCCGAGGCTGGTGACTCGGATGAACTTATCCTCCGCAGTAGAGGTGACTCTTGGTCTTCCTTTCCAGGGGCGGTCCTCATGTGAGCCAGTTTCTTTGTAGTGCTTGATGGTTTTTGCGACTGCACTTGGGGACACTTTCAAATTTTTCCCAATTTTTTGGACTGACTGACCTTCATTTCTTAAAGTAATGATGGCCACTCGTTTTTCTTTACTTAGCTGCTTTTTTCTTGCCATAATACAAATTCTAACAGTCTATTCAGTAGGACTATCAGCTGTGTATCCACCTGACTTCTGCCCAACACAACTCATGGTCCCAACCCCATTTATAAGGCAAGAAATCCCACTTATTAAACCTGACAGGGCACACCTGTGAAGTGAAATCCATTTCAGGTGACTAACTCTTGAAGCTCATCAAGAGAATGCCAAGAGTGTGCAAAGCAGTAATCAAAGCAAAAGGTGGCTACTTTGAAGAACCTAGAATATTAGACATATTTTCAGTTGTTTCACACTTTTTTGTTAAGTATATAATTCCACATGTATTAATTCATAGTTTTGATGCCTTCAGTGTGAATCTACAATTTTCATAGTCATGGAAATACAAAAAACTCTTTGAATTAGAAGGTGTGTCCAAACTTTTGGTCTGTACTGTATATATAGGTAGTCAAAAGATGTGATTGGGTGGACAGCCGCCCACAACTTCGGCTCCACCCTAACATGTCATCAATGTGCAAATCATCAAATAACATTATTAACCCCCAACATCATAGTGTGTATGGTTTAAGCAAAAGAACTAAAAGTAGTTACATACCACATTCACGTACCTCCATGACCCCCAGGCGTGGCTAGGGCCCATGTGCATGTTGGCATTGTAGTTTTACTACAACGCATGTGCGCTCCCAAAAGGGGAGGGATAATGGCCATCCACTGAGTATAATATATAACCTCTAATTCATCCAGTATATATTCTCGGCTATAAGATGGTCCCCAAGGTTATAACTTAAAAATGGGTGACCAAAAAAGCTTATTGCGCACGTCTGTACGCTCCCTCACGGTCCCGGCACTGAAATGTACCATCGGATCGGAGGTGAGCTATCGCGCATGCGTGGACCGTAACTAGGCAACCAAGACACCCAGGAGGGAGATATCACCTAGAATGTATTGGGAAGCGGGAGTGGGACTTTTTAAGGGTAACCCAGGACCTATGTTGGATAGAATAGGTGGGAACCACTCTGTAGGGGGAGGGCATAGAAAGGAAATCATAATTCAATAAACTGACCCATAATAAACCACGAGGTTCTACTACTGGGTGGAAAATGACCAAGTTTAGGTAGTCTTATTAATGCATAGAGGTTGGAGCATTGTCAATCAGAAGGTGACGTCATGAGTGCTCCTAATAACCCTGGATGTCACTCCCGGTCATAGGGGGCGTAAGACAGTCACCACACACTCACTCATCCCTCACACCCACTGCATATCCTCCTTCCAGGGAGGGAGTCAGTAACGGGGATGATCGGACATCACACTCAAAATCAGCCTTAGGGTATATACCCCTTGGTGGGACATATAAAACAGGGGGGTAGGAGTGCACCGCGTGTAGTAGAGGACGCCCACTCCCTGTATGCCCATGAATCAAAAGTGGTCAAACATGCCCAGTAGATGAACGAAGATGGTAAAGGGGGGTCGTGTCTAACAAGACAAAAAGGACTAACATGACCTTATATTCCAGTCTATACCTTGCCTCCAAGACGTCATCAAGGTCCACAGTCTATAGAGGTCCTTCCAGTATGAAAGTGGAAAGTGGGTCCTAGGACTGTCCTCTTAGGGGGGATTCGTATGGATGTGGTATGTCCTAAAAGTGAAAAAAAAAACACAATGTAAATTAGTGTAATAAAAGCTCAAAATAAAACCAACTCAGATCCAAGCCGGGCACTTAAATTTAGTCCTTATATATCATATCCTAGCTAGATTAGGCAGAGTCCGAGAGGAGCCTAGAAGAGAGAGCCCACCCTGAACTCCCGGTTCAAACCCTTAGGTTCCATCGTATCCAGTTCAAAAATCCATTTTAGTTCTAATCTTTTGAGTAGACGTTCCCTATCCCCACCTCGGCGAAGGGGGGATATGCGATCTATGATCCTGTATCTCAATTGAGAAACTTTGTGCTTCAACTTCAAGAAATGTTCAGGTACAGATAATTCCATTTGATTGTCCTCCTTTCTTTCCTGTTTACCCGACAACAATTTACGTATAGTGTACTTATGTTGATTAATCCTTAGTTTACACGGCTGGGTGGTCTCACCCACATACAACAAACCACATGGGCATTGCAAAAGATAGATGACGAAGTTAGATGAACAGGAATAAAAGTTCGCAATTTCATAACGTTTACCCGATCTAGGGTGAGAAAAGGAATTTCCGTTGATGTGACTGTTGCAATTGTAACATCCCAAACAAGGGTAACAGCCCCTCCTGGATATTTTAGGTCCTTTATTGCTGGACACATCTGTATGTACAAGTCTGTCACCTAGATTCCTGGATCTTCTAAAGGACATAAGAGGTGGAGTCTGAAATTCCTCTATTCCTGGAAAGGATTGGGATAGAATGTGGTGTGTATGTAGACACAAAGGGTATGCATTTCTCCCTCCCACGTATTCGTGTACATGTAAGTAGTTGTGTACGGTTTTGTTCCCTCACCCGTTTTTGATGTCTTTTAACCAAATTTTGGGAATATCTACGTTCAATGAATTTACCACTCATGAGATCCAACCTTCTGTTGGATAGTTCCTCATCTGACACAATGCGCCAGACTCTTAACAATTGGCTGTAGGGGAGAGATTCCACCATACTTCTGGGATGGGAGCTGTGAAAAAGGAGCATGTTGTTCCTATCCGTTGGCTTGGTATACAGATCCGTTTTAAGAACGCCATTTTGTACATATACCAAGGTGTCCAAAAATTGCATGGACAATTGTGAATGTACTACAGTGAATTTTAGATCGAGGTGTATGGAGTTGATATAGTTATGAAATTCTTGAAGTTGTAGTGCCGAGCCTTTCCAAACAAGGAAGATATCATCTATATACCTCATCCACCCTCTAATGTATCGATAGAGGGTGGATGGGTATATGAACGTCTCTTCCACGTGGGTCCTGTATATGTTTGCATGTGTCGGGGCCACGTTGGACCCCATCGCGGTACCCCGACACTGCACATAGAACTTATCACCGAACAAGAAGTAGTTTTTGGTCATTTTGGTCATAATGGTAATTTATGAGGAAACACAGTTGGTAGCAGTGGGAGAAAACATCTTTTATTACTACTGAGCAGCAAATATGTGAAATTTACATTATATTAGGTAATTATTGATGATGAATTGGTCTAAAACATAAGTTATATTTATGATAAATGGAATACCGCTTTAACAGTGTCATCCACAGCGCCCTGCTGCTTTAATGCTGACCTACAGCAGTGAAGAAAAATGGCTGGGTTTTATGGAAACCTGTTGTAAAACTGTGTCTATGTGGAGAGTAAGGGCCTGCAAGCTTCTATTGGCTGATAAGGGTCATATGACCAGGATTCTATTGGCTAATGCATATTTTGGGAATATCTCAGGAATGGTACACCCTGGAGAGCTGAGACCCGGACTAAAACTTTCACGGACACCCGATGTACCCGTGTGCCACATTTTGTGATTGTAAATGCGATGGTGTAGATTCCTTTAGCAGACATACACACATACACTCAGTCTTTATCTGACCATGGGACAATTGTCGTGTACTCATTTCATCATGTACTTACCACCTAATCAGATAGAGACTGGCTGTATCATAAATTACTGTAATAGAGTCAGTTTGGGTCAAAAGAGAGCGGTCAGCCTGGGAAATGCAGCCTGCAAACTGGCCATGTTTCCTGGGCTAATCATGGTCATATCACACATGATAGGCCAAAATAAACACTGTTGCAGGCAGGGCTAAAAAAGAGGGGATTAGGCCTCATACACACAACAGTGTCCGTTTTGCAGTCTAAAAGTTGTGGATCCACTAAATAAGGACACTGTCCGTGTGCAATCCGCATTTTCTGCAGTCTCCTTTCAGTAGGGCAGGCAGGCTGCTAAAAAATGATGGTTTCCCAGGCAACCACTTTAAATCAACATGCACTGGCAGTGCACTGTGAAAGCCATGGGCTCAGCAGCTTCATGCAGTGTGTAGTCATATAGAGTTGCCCTAGGGCTTTTGTGCATACCTGGGAGCTATTCTATATACTTGTGTAGAGCTGCCAAACGGTGGTTGGAAGCCACTACACATGCTCCAACGTGTGTGCTTAAGGAATTACAGTCATACTCAATGGAAAAAGTAAAGTTCGGACTGTAAGTATGAACCCCATTTTCGTGATGCAGAGATTGCTGTAACTAATAGAGATGGACCATAAACACATATGGAGTAGAGCAAATGGTACAGCTGTAAAAAATATCTGGGTGCAATTCCAAAAGGGATTACAATTATATTTCCTTATAGATTAACTAGAATTAATACATTTTGAATACCCCTTTAATTTCAATAATATACACTATTTTATTATAAAGTTTCTAAGGCCCATGTCTTACAGTGCAGGCAAAAACAGGGTTTGGCAGGAGTTCAGCATTTCTTTTTATAATAAAGTATTCTGTATATTCTATTTATTGTATTTACACTTCTCGAAATAGCAATTCATCAACTTCCCTTCATATTTTCATCTGGCAGCCTTATGTTAAGTACCAATAATAATGGTCTACTGACCTATCCCTGAGCTCAGATTCCAGTACTGTACTTTCCACCTGTCACCGAGGCATCATTATGATTCATCAGGATTGTATAATACATGAATTGGTTTAATTTATAATAATTATACATTTCTTATTTATCGTTTAGGGACCCTAATTTCCTCCTCTTGGACTTGTAGCCTCCTGACCACCATGGGGGCTCGCACAACCTGTTGTTGTTTTGTGGTCCAAAGGACTCTGTAACATTGTGTAGGTCTGTAATCGGATGCCACCCTTTTTTACTTTTGAGTATCAATAAAGATTTATTAGTGTCTAAAACAGGCAGTGACACGTATTACATAGCAGACACACACCCTTTTATCTGTTCACTGTGAATTTTATTTATGTTTATAGGTTAGAAAACTAAGCAGCCAAAGGAACGTTATATGGAAAAGATGCTAAACTCATAAAAAAATGTTATTAGTAATCACAGTGTGAATCGTTGTACATGCAAAATTAATCTTTATTACTTCAAAGTTATGAACTGTGCTGATGCATAGAAGCATTTCAGTGAGATCGTACGTATGTGAGCATCACATAGTATCACGTAAAATAGTCAGAAGGACTGGGCTAGTGTTTAAATTTATGGCATATATCATACAATCTTCCCCAAAAATTGATTAACAGTGATAAAAAGTTGTAGTACACAAACGATACCTATAATATAATTTTGTCCCTTCAAAAAAAAGCTCCTATAGCTCTGTAGATGTAAATATAAAAAGGTATGGCCATAGAAAATGGGATTAAAGCATTTGATTTTTTCAGTTTTTTTAGGTTTTTTATTTTTAAAGTAGTAGATTAAAAATAAGATTGGTATCGCTGTATTTGTATTGAGCCGAATAAGACATATAATTTTAGTGCACGTGAACGCTGTGATGTCAAACCCCCAATTTGGCAGAATTGTGTTGTTTTTTTTTTTTTTCAATTTAATTCCACAGATTTTTTTTCCATTCCAATAAGAGTGGTAAATTGAATGGTGCTTTTAATCTACATTATCCCCCCAAAAATAAGACCTCGTTTGACTATATGAATGGAAAATTAAAAAAAAAAAAAACAGTTATGGCCATTGGAATGTTGGGAGGAAAAAAGGAAAATGCAAAAACAAAAATGAGACCCGTACTATATGCTGTTTTGTCAAATGGAAAGCTATTAAAAGTACAGTCATGGCCAAAAGTTTTGAGAATGACACAAATATAATATTTTCACATGATCTGCTGCCCTCTGGTTTTTATGTGTGTTTGTCAGATGTTTTTATCACATACAGAAATATAATTGCAATCATATTATGAGTAACAAAAGCTTATATTGAAAGTTAGAATGAGTTAATGCAGCAAGTCAATATTTGCAGTGTCGACCCTTCTTCTTCAGAACCTCTGCAATTCTCCCTGGCATGCTCTCAATCAACTTCTGGACCAAATTCTGACTGATAGCAGTCCATTCTTGCACAATCAATGCTTGCATTTTGTCAGAATTTGTAGGTTTTTGTTTGTCCTCCCGTCTCTTGATGATTGACCACAAGTTCTCAATGGGATTAAGATCTGGGGAGTTTCCAGGCCATGGACCCAAAATCTCTATGTTTTGTTCCCTGAGCCATTTAGTTATCACCTTTGCTTTATGGCAAGATGCTCCATTATGCTGGAAAAGGCATTGTTGATCGCCAAACTGCTCTTGGACGGTTGGGAGAAGTTGCTCTCGGAGGACATTCTGGTACCATTCTTTATTCATGGCTGTGTTTTTAGGCAAGACTGTGAGAGAGCCGATTCCCTTGGCTGAGAAGCAACCCCACAACATGAATGGTTTCAGGATGCTTTTACAGTTGGTATGAGACAAGACTGGTTGGTTAGCGCTCACTCGTCTTCTCCGAATAAGCTGTTTTCCAGATGTCCCAAACAATCGAAAACGAGGATTCAGTCAGAGAAAATGACTTTACCCAGTCCTCAGCAGTCCACTCCCTGTACCTTTTGCAGAATATCAGTCTGTCCTGATGTTTTTTCTGGAGAGAAGTGGCTTCTTTGCTGCCCTCCTTGAGACCCAGGCCTTGCTCCAAGAGTCTCCCGCCTCACAGTGCGTGCAGATGCACTCACACCTGCCTGCTGCCATTCCTGAGCAAGCTCTGCACTGCTGGTAGCCCGATCCCGCAGCTGAAACACTTTTAAGAGACGGTCCTGGCGCTTGCTGGTCTTTCTTGGGCGCCCTGAAGCTTTTTTGGCAACAATGGAACCTCTCTCCTTGAAGTTCTTGGATGATGCGATAGATTGTTGACTGAGGTGCAATCTTTCTAGCTGCCGATACTCTTCCCTGTTAGGCCATTTTTGTGCAGTGCAATGATGACTGCACGTGTTTCTTTAGAGATAACCATGGTTAACAGAAGAGAAACAATGATGCCAAGCACCAGCCTCCTTTTAAAGTGTCCAGTGGTGTCATTCTTACTTAATCATGACAGATTGATCTCCAGCCCTGTCCTCATCAACACCCACACCTGTGTTAATGGAGCAATCACTGAAACGATGTTAGCTGGTCCTTTTAAAGCAGGGCTGCAATGATGTTGAAATGTGTTTTGGGGGATAAAGTTCATTTTCTAGGCAAATATTGACTTTGCAAGTAATTGCTGTTAGCTGATCACTCTTTATAACATTCTGGAGTATATGCAAAATTGCCATTATAAAAACTGAAGCAGTAGACTTTGTAAAA